>JABXWE010004093.1:0-36888 GCA_014611495.1 Limonius californicus
TACATACGTACGTACGTACGTACCCACCCACAGACAGACATTTTTTAAAAACCACTTTTTTGGGTTCCTAGAGACCCAAAACGGATATATCCGTTAAAATCTCGATTTCGAAAATTTTCATGATTTCAATACTTACCCTATACCTATAAGGTATGGGAAAGTAAAAATTGGTGTTGCCTTTAAGTGTCTTACATTGCAATATCCCTATTCATTTTTGAGTAGTTTATATTACTAAATATTGCTAATTAAGATCTACATACTACTACACAGGCTGCACACTGGACAGTGGACAGTCGTAGACTGCATATGACGCTATACGCCCTCGTGAGTAGAAGTGATTGCACACAATCGGATCCAATGTTAATTTTTGTATTCGAATTTGATCGATGTTTTGGCATTTTATGTGGAGATAGAAATAGCCAAGGACACCTGGTTATCAAACAAAAAATAGGGACAAATCCCGAAAAATTGAGACGTTGGGTCACCCTAACCCTACACCTAGATACAATTAGATATGCACTTCTATGTTGTAAAGGAACATTTTTGACAGTAGTGTTTAAGTGGTTAAGTCCTAATTGTAATTGAATTGAAATATTTTAGTTACAAGTTATTGAATTTGGTTTCCGTTTATTTGTTATAATATGATTATGCAGATTATGGTCAGGATGTTTATATGCATGGTTTTGTATTTCGGTATCTTAGTTCAGCTATTATTTTGTACCTTTATTTACATAATTTTAGGGACTTGTTTGTAATCTATTGTATTGTTGAACGTTCTTGTTAGTTGAGCTTGCCCACTGCAAGATTTAGATTTTGGAGCAGTGCAGATCAAATTTCCCAGAACATCCGAAACTATTAAATTATTTGGGTGGAACTTCAAGGTTTGATTTGGAGTATATTTCTGATTCGGAAGAAGTCGTAAATTTGCTTTGGTTATGTAGTTTTTACCAATAAATAAGGGCCAACTGTTGAAAGCACAACAATTACTTTGTACTCGTTCATTGAGGCACATAATTTTCAAAAGTACTATTGCATTTTAAAAATGTTCGCAACTGTTGCTTCGCAAGATTTTTTCCTGCAAATTAACCTTTTCTTCACTCCCCGCTTTTAGTAGAGTGCTCTGGCTTGACCGGCACTCCCGTAGGATTTTCCCTCCAAATTACATCCTTTTCCCGCCTACAGTAGAGCGCTCTGGCTTGATCGGAGCCCTTGTAGAATTTTCCCGCGAAATTACATCTTTTTCCCGCTTACAGTACAGCGCTCTGGCTTGACAAGCCATGTTACAATATGCATTGCCCTTCATTATCCTTGTTCTCACACCCGGTTGTCGCGTGCGAAATTCATGACACGTGCTGATGTAGTAAGTATCACGCATTAAACAATCGCATTGTTGCCCCTTGTTCATTTGCATGCAAGTACTCAATACAGTCCAGGATTGGACCTCCCGACTTTCCGCACCGGAGCACTCAGTCACAATTAGAAAAACGTATATGGGTTTACAAACCCTCTATACATGTTTATAAACCGTTCTATACAGACATAATACAGAAAATGTATCTAGCACTACATTCAGTTATAATTAGAAGAATGTATATGCGCTATAGGCCTAGAATCTTTTTGTGGGATCCCCGACTGCTCGTATAAACGTCCAGTTGGACCAACAGAAACTGAAATTCTGGAAAGAAACTCCGGAACAAAATCATGCAATACGATTCAACTCGATCAACTCGTAACAAAAAGCTCATCAAGAACTAGATCTTAGCAGAAATGAATGAAGAATAATTATAGGACTACTATCTGGATACTGCCGACTAAAATATCATCTAAAGGAAATCGGTGTAGTCCTAGATAGTAGCTATCGCTTCTGTCATGAAGATTATGAAACAGTGACACATACACTGTGACTGTGATGCCACTAATACACAAACGTTTGTACCGCCTAGGACAGGGGTATCTAACACCTCCAAATCTTAGGTTATTCCTTCCCCAACAGATCCTATGTTTGGTAGGGGATGCTGAACTCGCAGAGGAATTACAACAAGTGTTAAAACGCCACCATAAAACTTTTAGGTCGCAATGGAAGAGCCTAATGGATCCATATATACAAATCGACAAACCATATATGTTTATAAACCCTTCTATTTGTATCTAGATATGATATAGAAAATGTATCTTGTGCTATACCCAGTCACAAGTAGAAAAAAGTATATGGGTTTATAAATCTTCTATATATATGTCTATAACCCTTCTGTCTGTATCTAAATAAGATTCAGAAAATGTATTCTGTACTATAGACAGCTAAAATTAGAAAAACTTACAAATCCTCTATATATGTATATGAACGCTTTTACCTTTATCTAAATACGATTTGGAAAATATATGGTCTACTATACCCATATATATTCAGACTGTATTTTTTAAATTAAGATATACAAAATATCCTTTTATGGACAGGAAAGATGCCTCCTTATGTTATAAAGATTAATTTTTTAATCATGTTATAAATGGTGTATACCTTGATTAAACTCGATTACAAAACAAGTAATTAAATTTTGTAGGATGCATCAAAATTATTCGGTCTGTAGTAATACATTTTTATGATGGGTTTTTTACGACACAGGATACACCCTTTTCAAAAGTGGAGATAAGGATAGAAAACTGGGAACAGGATTTATGGTAAACAATAGTCTTAGAGCTGAGGTAAAAAACTTCACACCAATTTCAGAGAGGATGTGCTACCTATGACTAAACGGCAAATACCAAAAAATAAGTCTTATTAGCATACACGCGCCCACGAAAGAAAAGCAATTAGAGGACAAGAAAGATTTTATGAAGAGCTGGATAGCATATATGAAAAAATTCCCAGACATGACCTGAAGATCATTTTAGGTGACTAACGCTAAATTAGGAAAAGAATCGATATACCAACCTACAATAGAAAAACAATATGCATTCAGAAACCAATGAAAATGGGAGACTGCTGTTAGATTTCGCGACGAGCAGAAGTGTGAAGATTAAAAGTAGGTACGCATTACCAACACAGAACAATATATAAACGTACGTGGAGGACACCAGATGGCAATACCACAAATCAAATAGACCATGTATTGGTCGAAACAAAAAATGAAAGATGCATAAAAAATGTGAGAAGCTATAGAGCACCAGATCTAGACTTAGCCCACTTCCTAATAGGTACAAAGCTTAAACAAATAATACCAAATAATGTAGCGACAAACAACACAAGACAGGAAAAGAAAACAAGAGTGAACTTCCAAACAAAAGAATCGCGAACAAAATATGGGAAAACTATAGTGGAAAAGTTGGAAAGTGATGGAGGTTTCGCGAGTATAGAGGAAAGAATGCTAGCAATAGAAAGAAATATAAAGAGTGCAGTTAAAGAGCATATTGTAACAAAACTAAATGGGAAGCAAGAATGGTATGACTCAGAATGCCAACAAGCAGATAAAGAAAAACGGAGGAACAATAAAGCGATATGCAGAACAAAGAAAAGGAACCACAAAATCAAAATGCTGGAAAGTATTGAGGAGAAATACAGAAATAAAGAAATTAGAAACTTCTACCAGGTAGCGAAAAGATTGAAGCGAGGGTATCGGTCAAGAACAAGTTTGTGTAAGGATAAACAAGGAAATCTGATAGGAGACCAAAAGGAAGTAATAGAAAGATGGGCCGCAAGATAAAAGTGGAATTGATAAAGGAGAAGAAGATATATATATATATATATATATATAAATTTTTGACTGGTGCAACAATTGAGGACCTTACATACACCTGCCTTTCTGAGGACTGCACGATAATGAATTCGTTCTACGATAATGATAAAGTATTTATACAGCACATTACTAAACATTTAAATATATAACCAGAAAATCATTTTTAACCATAAAAATTTCAATATGTATATCACAACAAAGTGAGGCTTCAGTGTAGTACATGTACAGCGAGACGGTGTATATTTACGCTTTAGTATACACATTATTAGAGGACCGATTTTACATACAACTGATTCAGCGAGGACCAAGCGGTGTTGCCAGATAATACTGCTTAGGGCTGGTCTTTCAATGCTCTGATAAAGTTCTGGACAAGCTAGCAGTAATATTTATCCCCCTTGTTACAGTCTTTTTTGTTTTTCAATTGTCCGGCAGTCAGACGTTAGTTTAGTTATTCCATAGGATACATAGGATTAAACTTATCGGGTAGCAGAAGCAGTCGAGAGTACTATTTCGGCAGGATAAGGCAGCTACGAGTGTGTATGAACTATTTCAAACGGATGTAAATGTAAATAAAGTGTTTATAAAATTAATACTATTTTTCTCTGTAGTAACTAATAAATAGATAAATTGTACAAATTGAAGAAACAAGAAATTATTAGTCATTTAAATCCAGACCTCAGACTTATTGTCGTAATCATTTTGTTTTTCGGATGATTTCAATTTTTCCAAAGATTTAAATTAAAGAAAGCCAGTGTTCAAACATTACTAGAAGAAATTCAAATAAGTTACATCAAATAATAAAGTACTGTTGTACAGTTATGTAGATGAAATTGTTTATATTTCATAAACCATTGTGCACCCATGGAACAGTTGCTTTTATGTAACTTTGGGATTTTATGTAAGTGGTGCAGTACATTATATTACTGCAGGTGAAATTAGTAGCGTTATCAAAGCTATCGCAGAAAATATGGCTTACAGATACAATTGTAAATTTAAATCCCATATTTTACTACCAACTACGGCAAGTGACGTCCTTCACAGCCAGTTATGCATAGCACAACACATTACGCTTCAATCTAAGAAACTTGATACTTCCTCTCAGGTACGATAAGATAAGCAAATGAGCTTACTTGCTCATCCGTTTAATAAATTAGCTTTAGTCTTAGAATAATCTTCAAGTTGTAAGGACGATATTTTATGTACTCCAAAGTTCCATTTATTCTTTGTAAAAACAAATAAATAGTTTTTAAAAACCTTGTTAGAAGGGTTTAAATTCTAAGTGGCGTAGTCATACGGATTTATGGAGAAAAACTGTTTCAACATTAAATAGTTTTTTGTGTATTTCAATACTTTGCCATACATTATACCGCCCACGGAAGCAGTCAAACAGCATCCAAAACCTGTAAGAAGCCGAGTCAAAAGCAACGGACACCATCGCCGAAGCCAAGACAACAGCAGATTACAACTCAATCTATCGGAGACAATACCTGGATCAACAGGACCAGATCATCGGGATCATTGATTGATCATTGACTGAAATCGAAGTAGAAATCATCCGACATCAAAGAAGATGCGAATGAAGTAAGTGAATACTATATAATTGCGAAGTTTACAATTTAAAAGTGAATAAGAAGATTAAAAATCGACGATATGAAATTAAAATTAAATCTGAAAGCTTTATGATTAACCTAATTTTAAGAATTGCAATTAATTAAGTTCAGGTAAACTATTGTGGATTGATACTCAGCAATAATGTGGAGTTATTTAGAACCACTGAGAGTACCAAATAGTTCATGAGTAGGACCCCAAAGTAGGCCCCTAATATTAAGATTGTTTACAATAAATTTTTAATGATTTAATGCAAAGAGATCGATCAAGATCACCACTAACTAGGAGTATTTTAGAAAACCCTATTTTACAAGATAAACAGAGAGATGGCAACTTTTCATACTTCAATGCTAAATGAGATACCAACTTTTGATGAAACGCCAAGTCAATTGAGCGAATATATCAGAAGTGCAAGTGATATTTTAGATCAATTTTTACAAACTAATGACCCTAATGCATATATTAATAAGCTTCTTTTGTCAGCTGTTAGAAACAGACTGAAAGGACAGGCTTTGGAAGTAGTTACTGGATATACACTCTTAACTTGGGACGATTTAAAGAAAACATTAATCAATGACTTTTTAGAAATGCACAAAATTAAATTACACATAACTACACCATTGCATCACGAATCAAACTCTTTGGTTGAGAGACTTCACTCTAGCTTAATCGAACACTACAGATTACTTGTTGAAACCCCAGAATTAAAACGCATGCCTTATTGTATTTTAACCTACAACAATAGTATACACACAAATTTAAAACGGCCTCCATACGAAATCTTATTTGGACATACTGACGGAATTAACCCTTTTGACTTAAACAATGAACGTTTTTATAATATATATACCAATGACCATAGACAAAAAATGCACATATTATATGACGAATTAAGAGGAAAACAAATTAAGATAAAAGAAAATAGAAATGAAAAACTAAACACTGATAAAAAATCTAATAATTTGGAAATAGGACAAATTGTATTTATAAAAACTGACGCAAGAAATAAAAACTTTCTAAGTTTAACGGAACTTTTACAGTAATCAAAATTTTGGAAAGAGATAAACACCTTTTAGAAAATGTAAACACCAATAAGACCCTGGAACGACATATTAATGAAATATCATCAATTACAGACAGGCCCTCATCCTCCTGACCCTCTGGTGGTACATGCCAAACTGTGACGTAACCATTGGAGACTTGAAAGAAAACCCAGGTATATAACCCTTAAAATTTGGAAATGCGATAATTAAAGAAAGCGAATGGACACTTAATAAAAATATTGATTATACGCCCGCAATTACTAATTATAATAAGCTTCGAGATGAATTATTAAGAATTCTAAAAGTATTAGATAATATGTATTATTTGATAGAACATAGAGATTTTAAACAGATTAGTGACATAAAGTTTAATTATTTTCTTCAAAAACCATTAAACATTCTTAGATGGGAGCAGTTATGCATAGTACAACACATTACGCTTCAATCTAAGAAACGTTTAATAAATTAGCTTTAGTCTTATAATCTTCAAGTTGTAAGAACGATATTTTATGTACTCCAAAGTTCCATTTATTCTTTGTAAAAACAAATAAATAGTTTTTAAAAACCTTGTTAGAAAGGTTTAAATTCTAACTAGCCCCCCGGCGTTTAGTAAACAAAATATAGGTATCTCTGTTTAACTAACCGCTTTTAAGATAATGCTTTGTTTTCCACACACCACTCTACTGAACTTGCCACACATTCTTTTGAGCCAGTGGTAGTTCACCAGTAAGAATTTGGCCGATACCTAACCAACAGGATAAATTGTATAGAAAGACGCAACAACGCTGTCGGGTAGATTTATCCTAGAGGTTACTTTATACCACCTGACAACTATCAGAGACTTATCGGAACTTTAAAAAGACCGGCCCTTAGTGGGACAAAACGCACGCTGGGGATTTACCATGTTCATTAGTCATATTTTGAGTCTCGTTCTCGTTCTCGACTCTCTCGACAAGTACAAATATTATTACAGGTTAGTATATTGTACCTTATTAAAAAAATTATTAATGAAACAGTATCTATAACCATATAAATAATAAAAGGTTAAAGATATGTTGATTTATATTTAATTACAGATAATCAGAAAACTTTTCATAAAAAAGCAATGTATGTAATTTTGATGAGGAGCAACTTATTGATGTTAATGTTGAGGAGAAAACAAAGGTGGATGGACAAATATCAAATGAATGTTTTGAAAAAATTTAATGAGATCTTGCTGCTAAGAGCTATACATTTATTGTTCGAGGCTTTCGCGATTTCTCGAACTGTCAATATTACAATTTACTTTCGGCTTAGACCGCGTCGTTATTTGGGAACTATACCCAGCATTATCAGGAAGGCCCGACCTGTAGCTTGTCTGCAGTATTTGCTCTAGAAGTTTGAGCAATATTTGTTCGTAGGCCCTGCCTGCCTAAACAGGGCCGTGTGCTTAGATTATTTTAACCTTGGGGAGGACAAGAATTTGATCTTAATGTATTTTGTTTGCCAGGACAATAATACTTAATTGGCTTATGCCCGTTAGCTGTTTGTTAACCCATACAAACTAACGTTTCGCAAGACACTGCAGGTTGCATCTTCAGAGCGAATAGAACAGTGTTCTATTATAATACATTAAGATCAAATCCTTGTCCGCCCCAAGGTTTACATAATCTAAGCACACGGCCTTGTTTAGGCAGGCAGGGCCTACGAACAAATATTGCTCACACTTCTAGAGCAAATGCTTGTAAAGGCAGATAAGCTACAGGTCGGTCCTTACCTGATAATGCTGGGTGTAGTTCACAAATGACGGCGCGGGCTAAGCCGAAAGTAAATTGTAATATTGACAAAAGTTATAAATTTGATGAATTCGTTAGAATTAAGGTACTTATTGTATAAATATTACGCTGCTATTACTTATACAGGGAGCCAATCAAATCGCCCAAACTTATTTAAAGGGCCACGGTATACCCACCCTTTTTTCTAGAAAAGAGCCCTGCCTATAACTATATCGCCTAATATTAGTTTATTAAATAATTAGACATTACCTAATCCACACAGAAAAAAAATAGTAAAATTATATATTTTATTAACCTTCCAAATGCACAGTTTGTTTTTGTAGTGTGAAGTGCATTGTGATATCATACTGATCCCAAGCAATCATATTATAATATTGTTTTAATTATTACGTTTTTATTAAACTCACAGTAGGAACATAACTACAAACGTATTTTTAGTAATATTTATAGCTTAGAATTACTAAATATGGTTAAAATAAAATGACACAGAGTGTTCTCTGCATCATCTTCCACAAGATACTGGATTAAAATTATAGGACACTACTGCACTGTTTATTGTTCACACCTAATCGTTTTTTCATTAAAAAAAACTGTCATAGGCCAACGTCGTTGTGTGCTGTAACACATAATTTATCTAGTGCATTAACAGCATCTTTGGTGATATTTTAAAATAATATTTCTTTATGTTTGCTCTTTTGTTCGTCATCATTTACACTTTTACCATCATGGAAGGAACAGAACACTATCATAGATTTATTTTTCATACGAACATAAGAAATAATCAAACTTCCATATTTAGTTAAAACATTTCAATGTTGAATGCGCAACTCGTCTGTTTGACAGAAACTTCAAAGGAAGTTCATTGATCACAAAGAAAGAAATAGAATAACTTTCTGCATAAAAACGTGCGTTTTTATATTATACATTTTGAAGCTTAAGTAAATCCCCTTTATCTGGTACATTTACCAAAATGTTTTGACTAAAATGTATAAAATACCTGACCCAGCGTTGTTAACCATCAGCAGAAGTTGGGGAAAGGAAAGTACAATTCTTCGCAGTTAAGAGTCGAAACTGACAGTTACTGTAGGAAATAAATACAACCGAAAAATGATTTTGTAACATAAAATGCACAGTGGGGTCTTAGATACTCCAGCAATTTTTGAATATAAGATATTTAGTGTAAAAAAAAAGCAGTAAAAACGCTTTGATATAGCCATTCTGTAGGTAAACATGTGGAATGAGATTAGCTAGAAGGAAATTGAGGTAGAATATATTACCAGCATTTTATCATAAAAAAATGAACAACTGGGGTCAAATCGACTTCATGATGCACTAAAAAATTTAAGCGTAGGAATGGCTTAGCAGCAAGTCTTTTTTTTTTTAAAGAATCGTGGAGTTGCCAAGATTCCCATCCCACCCAGCTTACCCCAGCTCAGCACATTTCGTGCTATTCACAGGTCTAACATGCCCCACCCTTGAAAATCCCCATGCCCCAGACACCACAAACACCCTGGGAAAGTAGCAGCAAGTCTAAGACCGTAAAGAAAACACTTTCTTTTTTGTGTCTTAGCGTTTTCAAAATAATGTATGTTATCATTAGCGAAGTAACATACTGTAATTCATAAACATCATTCCAAATAATGTAATAATACTTTAAGGTTAGTTCCTACCAAGTAATCACTCTCGTTAATAGCAGAATCAAATTAAGTTTTTCAAAATTAGCGTAAAATAAGTATCAGTTTTATTTTCTACACCTACTTGCCGCAGTTCATAATAAAAATTGTTTCTATTGACTTTTCAACCCTCCATAGGCACTTCTTAAATATATTAAGGCAAACTACTAAATTTAATTATAATCATCTCTTCATTACTTTACAAATTTCTTCTTTTTTATAAAAAAAAAATCGTCGAAGAAATAATTTTATTATATTCACTTTAACACAGATTCTAATAAATAGCAAGTTAACCTCATAAGAGGTAGTTAAAACCTTGAAAATGGAAAGATAGTTCCTGCTTTTATTTGAATGACGAGGGTAATATAAAATACCTCTAACGACTTATAACCTGGCGTTGCCTCTCCTACGGATTCACTTATTCAGTAGCTCGAAAAAAATTGTATATTGAGACGGCGGTATACTGAAGTGAAAACGCTACTAGTGGTAAAGCGCTGAACCAAAATTTATACTCGGACCACTTTCCATCCATTATGAGGTCCACGTGATTTTTACTCCCTTTAGTCGGGACATGATCAGCTTCCGTTTGGCAAAATTACAAGCCCGAAACTTGTGAGGTCCGTATACTGGTCCTCACTTGTTGCCAGTGCTCACTCCTTATGGGACTTTTCAATGGCCGATTCTCACTTAGGTAGCCTAAGTAAATATATATATATGATGTTTTTTATGCTAGTTAATGTAAGATCACTATAATTCCAACAACACATCAGCAATGTATCCTTGTTTATAAACCCTCAGTGAACTGTATACTAACGTAACTGGAAAGGCCACGCGCATATTGTTCAAATGCACAGCTGTGTGTCAGGCGCAAGCGACTGAGTTGACTATATACTGTAGGATCTCTGTCATTGTCTGACTCACGTAGATAGGCGGAAATCTACAGACGATTCGTTTTTCTAATTTATTTTAATGCATTTTATAAATTTTGCTAATTTGTTGTCGTCAACTATTCGGTGTCCTTATTGGGAGCTTCGAAAAGTTGAAATTACTTTTAATTAGTTTGTGTCGAGTCTCAAATCACGTCATATTGCGTGCTATATGAACATTTGTAATGGTTCTCAACTGTGTTGCTTACGGTTGCAGTAATGTGCATGACGCAAGAAAACAAATATCTTTTCATACGTAAGTAAGAAACTCATATAATTTTAGAATAAATCTGTAGTAATATTATACTTAATATTTGTTTTAAATAATCACAGGAATAAAATTATGGTTATTTGGATAGCGGTCAAATTAGCAAAGAAATGCTCTTAAATTATGTTGATGCTTTCGAAATAAATTTAATATGTAATGTAATGTTTTATATGTTAAAAACGGTAGCAACACGAAAATATCTACACATGAGCACGAATCATAGCATAAGCAATGCCATATTTTGCAAACTTTTTAATGCTTTTTTGCGTATTTTTAAATTTTATGCTTATATTATTTCTGCGTATTTTGTAATTACTAGGTTTTGTCTGAGTTTCTTTATGTTAATTTAGAAGGTGTAAGTTTCTTTGAGTCTTATATGCAGTTTTATTTTCGATAAATTGATTATTAGTTTTACTTTTAAATATTTTGTTGAAAAAAAATTGTTTACATTTTTTTAGTAAAGGAACATTTATACTAGACTTTTAATAATAGATAAAATTCTTTAAAATATTTTTATCTACCCACAGGAAGATAGGGGAGAAGTTTTGATTTCATATAAAATTTGATTTTTCTATTTTGTACTCATAACTATTAGTTACGGTTACTTGTATTTCACTTGCTTGTAAAAAATATGTCATAGGTTCCCTCTCAAACGTCCAGATATTCTTAAACTCTGGATAACTGCACTGCGAAGGGAAAAGTGGTATCCATCAAGAACTAGCAGACTTTGTGGACATCATTTTTTAGAAACTGATTACCAACTTAGACCGGGAAGTACTTTAAAGTTATTGAAACCTAATGCTGTTCCCAGTGTTTTTTCTTTTCCAAAACATTTCATAAAGAAAATTGTGGAACGCAAAACTTCAATAAGAAATGTAATGATTTACTAATTTAGTAAAATTTATTGTTTTAAATGTTAAATTACCTATATTACAGACTCCTAAAAATGTGTCCAGTAAATGTGAAATAGAAGCTATGGATATTGATTTGAATAAAACCGAATGCCAACCAAGTGTGTCATCCACATCAACATCGACACAAGTAAATATTTTAGTAAATGCTGAAACTCAGACCCCTACTACAGACGATAGCAAGCTATTTCTTTTACAAAGAAAAGTCAAAACTTTGAAGCAAAAGGTTAAGCGACGTGACCTAAAAGTATCAAACATGAAAGATCTCATAAATACAATTACAAAAAGTGGTCACGGTAATGAAAATTTAGATACAGCGTTGAAAAATTATTTTGAAGGTAGGAAATATTATACTAAATTAAAAATTGCAAAAAGTATATGCTGAATTGTTGATTCCGTAGGTATGCCCTTAGAACTGGTACTTCTCCAAAAAAAGGAAGATGCACAGAAAAATCCTAAACAACGGCGATACTCTGCATTAATGAAACAATTTGCACACACCTTGTACTTTTATTCGCCAAAAGCTTACAATTTTGTGCGACAATATTTTGTATTGCCCAATGGGCGCACTATAAGACGATGGTTGTGCAATGTGAATTGTCAGCCAGGTATTTTATTAGAGGTTTTAGATTTCTTAAAAGAACAAGTAAAAAAGCAACCATACTTAAAACAGTGTGCTCTAATTGTAGATGGAATGTCAATTAGAAAACAAGTACTCTGGGATGATACTCTAGGAAAATTTACTGGAAATGTAGATTATGGTGGTATAGTTGATGTTGACTTCGAAATGGCTGCATCAAAAGCCTTATTTTTCCAAATAGTTAGCTACACTAACAATTTTAAATGCCCAGTAGCCTACTTTCTAATAACTAAAGCTGATGCTCACTTACAAACACAATTAATAAATAGTTGTTTGAGAAGTTGGTATGATATTGGCATAACCATAAAATCTATTACAGCAGATGGAACTCAAACTAACATAGCGACTTACAATAAATTGGGTTGTAAAATGTATGCAGTTAAATTAATTTCACACTTTCGTCATCCTTGTGCACCAACGAACGTGTACTGTATGTTAGATACCTGCCATATGTTAAAACTGGCCAGAAATACATTTGCAGAAAAAAATTTAACTTCTAGTACAGGAAGAATTAGTTGGGAATACTTGAAAAAACTTTGACGAAATTCAACAGTCACAACAACTGCAATTAGCCAATTCGCTTAGTTCCCATCATATTAATTATAAAAATAAAATAATGAATGTAAAGTTGGCAGCCCAAGCACTTAGTAGCGGAGTGGCCGACGCAATCGAATATTTAAAAAATTCTGGCACTACCGAATTTAAAGACAGTTTTGCAACTACAGAATTTATTCGAATAATCGATAAAATATTTGATATCTTAAACAGCGGCAATCCTTACGGAAAAGGATATAAGGCACCCATTAGGCCAGTTACACTTACGTATTTTGACGAAGTTTTTCAGAAACAACGAAATACTTAAAGGCATTAGTAATCGATGGTGTACCTCTGCTTTGTCATAATAGGAAAACATTTGCAATTGGATTTATATTAACAATGGAAAGCACTCTTGGTCTTGCAAAGGATCTTTTTAGTTTAGAGGAAAATCCTTTAACATATTTTTTAAGTTACAAGTGCTCTCAGGATCACTTGGAATTATTTTTTTCTTGCATTAGATCACGAGGTGGGTGGAACAATAATCCTAATTCACAGCAATTGAAATGGTCTTTAAGACAATTATTGTTCAAAAATTCAGTAACTGCAAGTGTTAATGCAAATTGTGTCGATTTCGGAAACCACTGCACTCCTACCTTTGAATTTAGATCAGATGATAGACGCAAGCAAGACATATCTAATAAAACTGAAGATCTGGATGAAATTAAGAGTTTTATTGAATTTGTAGACAAAAAAAGTTTAACTGACTTTCAAGAAAATATTGTTTATTACATTTCTGGTTATATAGTTCGCAACTTAGTAAGTCGGTTAACTTGTAATTGTTGCATTGATATATTATTATACACAAATATTCATTCAAAGCAAAATCGCTTGTACAGTGCAACTGAAAAAAGTTTCACAAAATTTACTAACTTTGTAACTCAAGGTGGTCTGATACATGCGTCTAACATTGTATACCGAATTGTTAATTTTACTAAAAGACAATTTCGCTGTTTACCTGAAAAGGTTAGTATACTGAACAATAAAACAAACTTTAGGGTTTTTTTAATAAATACAGCAATTAATTATTTTTCAACGCACATGAACTTGTTCCTAGCGACACATCCTGCTATACAGCAGTTTTTTGCTGAAGATTTACATGAAATCCAACTTAGTGCAGAATGAATCATCATGCTAAATTATTAAATTTAAAAATGCATGGAAATGCCTCAACAGTTAGACAAAAAATGACCAAATTAGTACTGTTTAAGAATTGTTAAAATTTATTGTTAAGTTAGTAATAATATGAATGATGTAATACAATAAAATAAAAAATATAAAGCATTTTTTAATTACGCAATCAAATTTTCCTATATCTATAAAGTGGTATATTCCTTAAAATGTAAGTACAATAGTAGACACATACATTCTTGACTTAGAAAGAGTTCTGAATTCAATTAATTTAAATAAATAACCATAACAATAATGAATTTGTAATTCAAGACGCCTACTACCACGTATAAGTCAATGAGACAGAAAGAGCGCGCGATACTACAGCACTACGGGTTGCATAAAAAGAATGTGCCTCAGATCTTAGCATTGCGTGTCCTTTCCAGTTACGAATTTTCATTAATAAATGAGGGTGATGATTTCATTCTTACTCTTTAGTTTTTTGTGATGTACAAAATATAAATACAAACACAATAAAATTAAGGGGGTTATGTTTTTGCAACTTTGTTAACTAGATTCCTACAGATATCCTACTTGATTTTAAAGAGAGATCTTTAAGTTAAAATATTGTTTGAAATTCATAATTGCAATAAAACTGAGAAATATTTGAAAATAATGAAAAGCCTAGAATTGTATACAATATACCAATAAATAAGGGAATTCTATAAATAAATAAAGACTGTCATTATACTAACAAAGAAGGAATACATAAATACTATATTGGGCGAATTTAACGCCAAAATTGGTAAAGGCCAATTCGAAGATATTGTAGGAAGAACAACTAATAATAACAAATACCTGGTACAAATTACCTTCAAGGAGATTATATACTTGGAAATCCCCCGAAGACAATCATCAAAACATAATTAGGAATTAAATTGATTACATCCTAATCAACAAATACTTCAGAAGTAGTGTACGAAATCAACATGCCTACCTATCAAGCAAATCATGTGGAAGCACTCTCCATATCCTGGTCGACAGGATAGAGCGCTGCCTACAAAACAAGGAAATCGCTTTAGGAGCCTTCCTTGACGTACAGGGGGCCTTTGTTAATACCTCCTTTGAATCAATGATTTAAGGAGCTAAGAGACATGGTATTGACGACACCTCATGTACGTGGATAAGAACCATGCTATAAAGGCGACAAGTAGGTACAAGCCACATTATGTGGCGAACAGATGGACGTTAACCAGGGGATGCCCGCAAGGAGGGGTACTATCCCCCTTACTTTGGGATCTAGTTATAAACGAACTTCTCACAAACATGAATAACAAAGGCTACTACTTTGCCCTTGCTTATGCACACGATATAGTCATCCTTATAGAGGGTAACCACGGCAACATAATTTCAGAAATATTGCAAAATGTTTTGGTTAAGGTCAAGACATGGTGTAACAAGGAAAACCTTACAGTAAATCCCGCAAAAACCAGCTTCTTACCATTCACTAGGAAGAGAAATCACAGAGGCATAAATCCTCCGGAACTCTTTGGCGAAACTACAAATCAAGGGGGAGGTCAAATATTTGGGTGTGATTCTAGACCCCAAGTTGACCAGGAATCAACATTTGCAAAGAACCACTAACAAGGCAAAAACAACCTTGATGACTGCAAGAAGAACCTTTGGAAATAAATGGGGATTAAAACTAAAAATGGTCCATTGGCTTTACACAACGGTGATAAGACCAATAATAACCTATGGTTCACTAGAATGGTGCCCCAAAGTAAATCAAAGACAAACAATAAACCAGCTTCTTAGTGTTCAAAGAGTGGGTTGTCTCTGTATAACTGGAGCATTCAGAAGCATTCCGACAGCAGCACTAAAAGCTCTCCTGCAACTTCCTCCTCTAGATATAATAATCAAGGACGAGGCATGCATGGGAGCGTATTGCCTAAATTGCACGGGTAATTGGAGAAACACCCAGCACACATGAGGCACTCCAAAATAATAAATGTAGTATCTGGCCCAAAATTAAAATTGGGAACGGACTACATGTGTTGGAGACGCTTGATGCCTACTAACGAAAAATGATTTTGTTTTTTGACGTTACCGTTAGAATTTTGACGTTGTTTAATTTTACTAGAATGTGTGTGTATTTTTTTAACTGTCATAGTGCACCCTTTTGTATTGTCCTGTGTTTTTGAAACATTTTGAATATACTGTAGAAAAGAATCTGCGTTGTGTGATTATTCGACGGGTAGTTGGAGAAATCATACAGCAAGGGATACAACATTTGGCGACCGTGACAGGACGCGCGTGAGTTTTGATATTGCAAAAGAACAGTTCGCGCGGCCGTATTTTCTCCGCGGAACGTACTTTTGGTATCAAGTGACGCAAGGGTCGGGGTGATAAGATTGTGTACGAGCGTTACATCTTACCATCCAGCACTAGTAGAAAACAGTTTGGATATTGCAAAAGAACAGTTCGCGCGGCCGTATTTTCTCCGCGGAACGTACTTTTGGTATCAACTGACGCAACAATGGAAGAATTAAAGAAAAATCGTTCAACTCATCGTCGAGCTTTCAGTCGTGTTGCTAACGAATTGGAGACTCTGTTACAAGATGATACTAGAAATGTGACAGAGGTGGAATCCAAGTTCGACTTATTGCAACAGAAAGAAGAATCTTTAAGACGCCTTGATGAATTGGTGTATACCGGGATGCGAGAATCAGATGCTTCGGATGACACGTTTGACCGTGAAGTGGAAGCATGTGATGAATACACCGCCAAATACACCAAATTGAGAGCAATGTGCAGACGCATCAGGGAACCGGGTTCTGCGATTTCAAGTGAACCCAATCGAAGTATAAACAACACACGCAAGTATAAACTACCCCAAATCGAGTTCAAGAAATTTGGAGGAGATGTACGTGAGTGGCTGACGTTCTGGAGCCAATTCAGGAAGATTAATGAAGATGAAAACATTCCTCCTGAAGACAAATTTCAATATTTGCTACTAGCTATTACTCCAGGTACGCGCGCGAGAGAATTAGTGGATAGTTACCCGCCGACCGCGGAGAATTATTGTAAGGCTATTGAAAGTCTCAAAGCACGATTTGGAAGAGAGGATCTGCTAGTTGAGGTGTATGTGCGTGAGCTATTAAAGCTGGTTGTCCATAATGCTCTTACAAATCATGCGACCTGTGACCTAACAAGTTTGTATGACAAAATAGAGACCCAATTACGTTCGTTAGAAACTCTTGGTATAGCAACGGATACGTGCGCGGCAATGTTATATCCGCTCGTTGAATCGTGTTTACCGGAAGAGTTATTGCGCGTATGGCAACGATCGCCAGACTTTACTAGCAAACCGAACATTTCACCGAAAGACCGTTTGAGTAAATTAATGCTCTTCATGAAAACGGAAGTGGAGAGCGAGGAGCGTATCGCGTTGGCTATTGAAGGTTTTGGGTTAGGGCCTAGTGAAAAACTTAAGAAAATTAAAGCAAAGCCAACAGAAACTGGTTTGCCAACGGCTTCGGGGCTTTTGAACTGCGAAAACCAAAAATGCGTGTTTTGTGAGGGTACTCATTATGCGGGAAAATGTTATAAAGCCCAAAACATGAAGTTCGAACAACAACGAAAGGTGCTCACGGACAAAAGAGCTTCAATCGGTGCGCGGTTGTATTCTCAAGTTCGGGAAACGTTTGGCGAAGAGATTGACAGTTATTTTTGGTCGGATTCAAAGACGGTGTTGTCTTGGATAAAGCGGGAAGATGAGTGGTCGACTTTTGTTTGGAACAGAGTACACGAAATCCGCCTGCTGACCGTTGGGAATTCCTGGCGAAATGTGCCTGGCGCCTGGAATCCTGCAGGTTTACCCTCCCTAGGATGCTCCCCTAAACATTTGTCCCAATCGCGATGGTGGGAGGGACCCGATTGGATGTATCAACCGAAAGATAGATGGCCTAGGATTTGTATTTTCACATGTGCTGTGTACCGAGCTATCCATCTATTTATTATATTTTTACCAAGGCGAGTTGGTAAAACGCGGTTAGTGCGGGTAGAGACGAAAACCGGTCAACTGGTTCGGCCGATCCAGAGACTTTATCCTCTCGAGAAGACTGCGCCAGGTACGTTGGAGAAGGAGGAGGTGTTGAGTCTGGCAGAAGACTCATTTGTTGACGAAACGACCGCCCCCATAGCCGATATATCTGGGAGCCCTGATCGAGAAGAAAGTGAAGTGAAGTGCGAAAAGATGAAAAGCGTTCGCTTTTCTATATGGTCGGAAATAACAGTGCTTCAGAGATTTGCTTATGTATAAGGAATGTAATTGGTAGGTATCAAGCCTCTTGTTTATGGAAAACGTTTAGTAAGTTTCCCAGGTGGGAGAATGTTGGAGACGCTTGATGCCTACTAACGAAAAATGATTTTGTTTTGCCGTTGCCATTGGAATCTGGGCGTTGTTTAATTTTACTAGAATTGTTGTGTATTTTTTAACTGTCATAGTGCACCCTTTTGTATCGTCCGGTGTTTTTTGAAACATTTTGAATTTACGAATATACTGTAGAAAGAATCTGCGTTGTGTGATTATTCGACGGGTAGTTGCAGAAATCATACACCAAGGGACACAACAATGTTGTCGAGCATTACGACGTCGATATTTTTTAATGGAAACAAAGTGATCGTTGTGGACGACGAGAAATACTTCACTTTGTCGAACGCCGAAATGAAAGGGAACGATGGCTTCTATACTGATGAATTGAGTGATGATATTAGGAATTGCCCTAATGAAACTAAATTTAAATGTAAGGCCAAATTCGCTGATAAACTACTAGTCTGGTGCGCCATATCAGAAGCGGGAATTTCGCGTCCGTATATTGGGCATGTTAGAGGAGAAGCGGTAGATGCAGTAATTTATACACAGAGATTCATTCCAAAATTACTTGATTTTATTAATACTCATCACGTTAATGATGAAATAGTATTCTGGCCTGATTTGGCTTCTTGTCATTATGCTAGAATCACTAGGCAATGGCTGGAAACAAATAATATCAATTTTGTAGCAAAAGACGGCAATCCTCCAAACATACCACAAGCAAAACCAATCGAGGAATTTTGGGCAGTATTGAGCAGAAAGGTATACAATAATGGTTGGGAAGCCCAAAACGAAGAACAATTGCGGCGACGAATATTTAATAAGATCCGCGAAATAGATGTGGGTACCGTCCAGACTCTAATGGGACATGTTCGTGCAAAACTGCGAATTATCGAAGACCAAGGCCCTTTAGCTGCAGTTTAAAATTTTATTTTTGTTCAATATAGATGTAAGATTAACCCTTTAGATAAAAGTTTTGAATAAATCCGCACTGGCTTTTAATAGCTGACTCTCTTTGTTTTCCGAAAACTTTTGTTACATACGTTATCATCATTCTGCAGAATTGTGTATCCTATGACAATAATAATTAATACCAAGTAAAATAACAATATATCATTTGTCATGTAGCAACAATGTGTTGCTTTTTTCCAGCTGTTTTTAATTTTCAATATTTTGAAAGATTAATTCTAAAGCTTATATGCAGTCGTAATCTATTCCAAATGTAATATGAACATACATTTTGTTTAAATCAAGTACTGGTATGGTATCCATTAAATTATAGTTATCTAAATTACATTGTTAATTGTTTGCTGCCTTACTTCGTTGAAATTCATAGGTATTTATATTTTAATACAATAATAGGTAATTTCAACTAGTATTTATTTGATTTTCGAATATCCAGTAGAAAATTGCAAGAGCCACTGTAGAAGGTTCATTGTTTATATTTCTAGCAATACAACTACATACTAAAGCATGTCTTTGAATCATAAACGATGTGAATTAGAAACGCCAGTAGATACTTTATATCAGACATATGGCCTAGTCAGACTTAAGTTTGTTCGAACATGTCAGCAGTGTCGGTTTTGTTATAGTAGTACATGTAGTAGTGTAATGTTTAATGAAAGTCCAAGCAAACTGATCTTTCATGTCCTTTATTGGAACTGTTAAGAAATTAAAAGAACAACATTGGTATTACTGGAGACTAATGCTAGACTACATGAAATATATAATATCCTGCCAGTTACGTACCTCGAACCGGCGACACAGCAAAAGATAGCGTTATCTTGCTTTGAGAATATGAGTAGGTTTAGAAAACTATAATAAGGTGCAAAATGTAAACTAGCTTTTAGTCTAAATCAGTCTGAATTTGTAATCCCATACTTCACGGCTCCCTTGGAGGTAAAAATAAAGTTTTTAAAAAACCATTTTACCTTCATTGAAACTTAATTTGCCATTATAACAAATAAATTCTGTAAGAAACTGAAATCCGCAAAATAATAAAAATTCTTGATTTCCTTATGCTGTGTAGTCAACATGCATAATTGTATGGATAGTGATTACCCACATTCTGTTTGATCTATACATAAGTTAGAACTTCTGCCTAAGCAGCGGTGGTCGACTCTGATCACGCAAGAGTCGCTTCGAGGCCCTTCAAATCCAGACATTCAATATGTGGTTTCAACCGTTTCTCTGTCGACCTGCTTGTTATTTTGTATGCTAATAGCATGTAGCGATTCAAAATAATTAGTAAATTAGATGCATAATGAAACCAACAAACTTTCTTAATTAATATAATACCTTTGAACTTTGTAACGTTTTATTCTAGATAACTTTCTGTTACTTACTGAATACTATGTCATAAAACCGTAACCTGACAATATATCCGCCTGTTCTAAAAAAAGACACTCCACCTCTTACAAATAGTATATTGCAACAACCCTCACCAAAGTGCCTTTCTTTTCCCTAAACTAAGTATCTGCATTGTGTAAAGGTGACCTAGATTAGTCATACGAAATAGTTAAGCAAGGAATAACGAAACACAGGTTGGTAAAGAATAATACTCGTATATTCAGTTTAATACAGCTTGGCATTTATTTGACGTATTAAATATGATTAATCATTTAGCGGATGTGGATGTGTAATGTAAACCTAAATTATATTCTGATTTATACACCCATTCTACATTTCCTTCACTTTGTAATTTTTTAAATTTAGATAGAATTAATTAAATTCTAGCAAGCTATGAGTTCGAATTTAACAATTAAAGTTATTCTGGTAGGAAAGCTCATAGGTTGGTTGCTTAACTCGCAGCTTAGTGGGTTTTCCATCTGTACAGAAAGGTTCTCTACTTCTTTTATGTGCTTTCAGTTTCTATAATGGATCCAAATACTATCTTACGGCTCAAAATAAATGTAACCTTCCATATGGAAGACATTAGTACATTAGTATTATATATGTTGTAAACCATATGTATACCAAAAGTTTTATGCACAACAGTGAAGCTTTATAGAAAATATACGGGATGTTTGCTAAAAATCCGTACTAATTTCAACATTAAATAAATTTATACACTTTAACTCCTAGTACGAACGTTAAATATCCTACGCAACACACTATACTATAATAGAGTACTCATGCTAAAGTTATTGAGTTTCTACAACACCATTTCGACGTACAAAATCGATTGGTACTCTTTGTTAGCTTGTGTGTAACATCAGAATCAACTTTTCGGACGCAATAATTCATTCTAGTAATTAGCTGATCAACATTTGAAGATCTCCATCCTTTGTTATACACTTGGGATTCTATAGTACTCCAGAAGTTTTCGATAGTGCGAATTTCCAGTACATTAGCGGGATTATCACTGCACAAAGTTGATGTTTTTATTACGCAAGTATTGGATGACATTTTTGGCGTAGTGTGAACTTTCTTGATTTAGCCAGAATACGTAATCATTTAATTTATATTTAGCTCGATTGTAGGGAATAAGACGACGCTGAATACATTCCTTCAAATAGTTCTGTGAGTTGATAGCAAAGCCAGATTTGCGGATAGAAGAATTACTGATTCAGATCGATTGCAATCCAAACTAAAACTTTTTCTTCGCACTTAGTTCTACATGAGAATTGTATATTGATAGGAGTTATAGAGAGGTCACTTGCTTAGAATCCATCATTACCCGCATCTAAAATGAAAGACTTTTCGGACAAATTTCGAACTAGGCGGCTATATTTCGTCTTTGTAACTGAAATTTGAGTATCGGTACATCTCGATATGGATTTTTGCTTACGACATCTAATGTTAGTCTTCTTTTTTCAATTTTTGCAGAGTTATCCTGCCCATCCATTCAATTTTCTTGCTGCTCTACGAATAGTAAACACGGTCATGCTTCATGGTTCGAATGCGCAGGTTTAACTCTTTAGACTTCATTTTCATAATTAACAAAGCAAATTTTAGACTGCTAACTGTAAAACGGTATTAAAACAACAAACATCATTTAAACTGACAAGTAAACAAGGTTGCCATGAAAACCAAAGCCTATTAACTTCTTAAATTAGTACGGATTTTTAGAAAACACCCCTTAGGAGTCAGAAAATGATAATTGTGAAGATGGATATGGTTACAAAACTTATATGATTAACAAATTAGTGCTTGCTCTAGGTTGTCAACTACATGCATTGTTTGTAATTGGTAGTTGATTTATTGTATTTAGCAGTAATCCATTATTCTATTATAAGTGACAGTAGAAAGTTTAAAGTAAAAATTCAGTTACAATAAATTATCGAATATTTTTATAATTGTTTTAATAAGACGGCCTAAAGTTAATCACAGGTAATATTACCCAATATTACGTAATAGTCGATATGTTGAGAAGGAAATATTATTTTATAGAGGCATAATTTTCAGAAACAATGTCAACGAATAATTAATGAAAGCGCAGTATGTTGGAGCTACTCTTTTAAATCATTTTTTAAAGTGAATTAAGCATGAAACCTTCCTCTTCTTTTAATGGCGTACGCCATTCAATGTCTCAATATAATACTAAGTATTTCCTTGAAAATTATACATCCTGTATCAAATAGATGTAACAAAGACGAGATTTGGTATATTATGTATGAATTCATGCACGGAAAGAGCAGAACTCTATTTTAGTGATTAATGAACCTCATCGGCCGTGATCTAGTATTCTACGAAGGGTACTGATATCTAGTTAACCTAGTTGTCAAAGTTTGACATCCTTAAGTTGAACGGCAATCAAACTGTGAATTTTTGAAAACAGCATATCTAAGAAAAAGATAGAATTTGAAAAAATCGAGTTTCGGTCTGTTATTAAGTATTTATTTTTGAAAGGGTTATCGGGCAAAGAAATTTTTGCTGATATGATAGAAACCTTAGGTGGTCAGTGTCCTTCATGCGCCACTATTAAAAACTGGGTTGCGGAATATGAAAGAGGAAGATCAGATGTGAAAGATGAGCACCGCCCTGGAAGACCAATTTCTGTGACCACTCCGGAAAACATTGATTCTATCCATGATATGATTTTAGAAAATCGACGTATTGGGATTAAGAATATTGCAGAAGCATTACACATTTCCTATAAACGTGTGTGTCACATCATTCATCACGACTTGGGTATGAGAAACCTTTCGGCCAAATTGATTTCAAGATGCTTGAATGTTGATCAGAAGCGCGTTCGATTGACAACGTCAAAGGAAATCTGCTGCCATTTTGCAGAAGATTCATCAGGCATTTTGATCGGCTTGTTACTATGGACGAAACATGGATCCATCACTATGACCCAGAGACTAAAGAGCAATCCAAATAGTGGAATCACGTTGGTTCTCCACGACCCAAAAAATTCCGTGTTGAAAAATCGGCTGGCAAGATTCTTGCTTCAGTTTTCTGGGCCAACGATTAGATAATTCTGATAGATTATTTGGAACGGGGTATCACTATCACGGGAGCATATTATACTGACTTGCTACTAGATTACCTAAGACAATTGTGGAAGAAAAACCGCGGAAAACTTGGCAAACGTATGCACTTTTTGCAAGACAACGCTCCTGCTCCTGCGTTAATCAATAAATTTACTCAGATGATGATGATGATGATGATGAAGAAATGTTGAAAATATTTACCTTCTTCTTGTAAACACAAAACAACTCGTCGTTCTAAAATATCAAAGATTTTTGCAACACGAGTGGTGTTATTATATTACATACTGCAACGATTTTTTTGTAGTTCTTCTAGATTGTGATCAGAAATTTTAAACATTGAATTGTTCAGGAGGGGATACAAGAAGTAGTTTAAAAGAGTAAGATCGCAAGATCTCGGTGGACAAGAAGGAAAGAAGGTCACGTATAAAATACTGTTATTGTTTAAATGTTCTAGAAACCAGTTACAGCATCTAACTTTTATGTTGTAATCTGGAGATAAGAATTTTTGATGGGTTCGTCGTCTGCATAGATATATCTCTACAGCTTATTTCAGACTAGCATGGCAAGTACCATAAATAGCATGTTTTAGAATCGATTTAGTTGGTTCATCCAACATTAGAATTCTGACTTCGTCAATTCGCTGTTCAGTTCTAACAGATGGTCCAGCAGTTTTTCGTTTATGTAATATGTTATCCGATTCTCTGAGGGTTGTCACAGTATATTTTACTTGATGAAAAAAGTCGTTCTCTAATACTACTACATCGGAAAATTTCTCCGTAATTCATTTAAGCAAGTAACTTCAACAAAAGTAAGCTACCTTGGATCTCTAATACAAAAAAAAATAATGAAAGTAAACTATTACCTGAAAAATGGGTTATATAATACCTCATATGTAGGATCATTGTCCTATGTAATTAACTCTGTTTGTATCCAGTTTCTTATGCATGTATCTTCTATAACGTTTCGCCAGATTCGGCTAGGGATAAGTTGATTGACTTCTTGAGAATTATACCTTGAATGAGTTTCACACGAAATTTTATCATCAAATTCCTTAACATTGATTATTCAATAAACATCTATCTAATGCGAAAGTTGTCACGCAGAAAGCCTGAGTTGATCCCCGTCAACAGTCAATACAATCTGCAGCTGTCCTCTCTCGCAAGACGATCGAAGAGGTAATTTACCTTAGTAAAGGCGTCTGTAAAGAGGACGTGCCAAACGCATAGCACACAAACGTAGGTAAAAAAATTTCACTCTAACGGGAGTATGAAATGTTAGGAAAAAACGATTGTATGCTAAGTTTATAAATTTAACATGCACGTTATTTTAATATGTTTTAAATTACCTACACATTTATTTTAAAATGGTTGCACAATATAGTGCCATAAACTACCCTCTGATCATGTATACCATGTCTATTATAATATCGTTGAAGTCCCAATAACTCATAGTGGGATAAATTGAATAAATATATTATAATAAAACACCCTGTCGGTTCCCACAGAAAACCCATCTTTGCTTTATAAAAAATGTATTCAACAATTTAATTGAAAATAATTACCGTCACAGTTAAGGCACTTATCCTATTATTTTACTAAGAGTTGTACGCCCTGCTCATAGAATTCTTGTGACTGCTGATTGAAGAAGTCTTCCACAGCTATCTGTACTTCTGCGTCAGACACAAAATGCCAACCTTTTAACGCCTTTTTCAACGGTTCAAAAATATGCAAATCCCAAGGCGATGTATCCGGGCTATAGCGTGGATATTCTAAAACCCTCTATTTCTTTCATTGAAGATTTGCTTTTACCACATTAGCAGCTTAAGGCCTAGTATTGTCGTGCAGTAAAATGACCAGGCGTAAGTTTTCCTGGACGTTACCGTCTTATTGGTTGATGAAGCTTGTTGAAAGGTTCATAGTACAGATTTGCATTGACATTTACTCCAGGTTCCTTAACCTCTATCAGCAAGGGTCCGTCATGGTCGAAAACATATGTTAACATCACCTTGTCTGCAGGAGGTTGTGCTTTAAAGTTCTTCGGTGGTGGTGAACTTGAATGTTTCCAGTGCATCGACGATAACTTACTGAATGGCTCGTAGTAATGGCACCAAGTTTCGTCACCAGTAACTATTGATAGAAGAAAGTTATCGCCATTTTGTCTATAGTCTGTGGGGTGTTGCAGATATAAGCCCATTCGCAAGCATTTATGTTCATTAGACAAGAGACGAGGAATCCACTGCGAACAAACTTTACTCTAACGCAGATTACGAACAATACTATGGACAGATCCTACACTCGTACCAACAATTTCTGAAATTTCTCCAATTGGAATTCCACAATTTTCTCTAATAAGATCTTCCACAGATACCATACTATTTTTGTTAATGCAGTACAACGTGCACCTGGTCGCGGCTCATCCATAGTTGCCTCTATTCCATTCTTAAATTTTTGGCACCATTCATTCACAGTTGGGTATGCAATACATGCATTTCCATACACTGCTTGGATTCGCGTATGAATCGGCAATGGCTGCACACTCTCAGCGCATAAAAATTGTAGGACCGCACTCTAATCAAACTTGGACGGATTTTCAACAACAAACACCATTTCCAAATCGAAGTTTAAAAAGCCAGAATCAAATTTAAACGCCAGAAACTTATTAATGTGTTGCTTACAAACACTACTAACACTAACAAACCTAATGTGGATTATAGCATTTGTTTTCAAGGCTGAGTTGATCAAAGATGGGTTTCAGTTGAACAAGCCTCGTATGTTTGTTAGAAGGTAACAGTGTTTTGTTACCTACAGTTAGTGAATGAAAATTGATACAGACTATTGTTTTTTTCGATGATTTTTAAATAAAGACTTTTAGTAATAGTAAATATACCGTTCAACAATTTAACATAGACTGACTGTGAAATATTTTGTTTGTTTCTTTTAAGCAGATATGGACATTTAGTTAAGTAGTGAAAAACAAGAAGCATCTTTACTTTTGAGTTTACACCAGGAGTGCATCATAGCTGAGCTATGAACGTGAACTTCAATCCACGACAAGTGTAAACATTTTTACTTCGGGCAAGATTGAATGAGTAAGGGGCGCAAATACTTAATCTGCTTAAAGGTATGTCAGTTTTAAATGCCTTTCTGATATTTTTGTGCAATATGCGTGGTTTCTAAAAACACCACTGTTATAAATAACGCAAATAAATAAATTTAACTTGATTAAACAAGCAATACCAGTGGCATCACTGGATGTCTATAGATATTTAGTAATGTATTATAATACAGGACTATATGATGTTCGCTACTCTTACCTCCATTAAATTCAGTACGAAAGTTGGAAATAGGAAAAATAAATAAAAATGTGTTAACATCTCTATGGTGGGTAATGCTAGTGAACATTCTGTATGGATACAAAGTACTTTCAAAAGTTTGAATAATTGCAAACGTGAATTATTTTTATCTCAACTGCATTTTAACTAACCATATTTAACTAATAGCCGGGGACCGCGGTAGAGTAAGCGTCGCAGCGCTTGGCTTCGGAGTTATTCTACCAAAGCCGCTCAGGTTCGAATCCTGAGCACTGCACTTTCCCAGGGTGTCTGTGGTGTCTGGGGCATGGGGTTTTTCAAGGGTGGGGCATGTTAGACCTGTGAATAGCACGAAATGTGCTGAGCCGGGATAAGCTGGGTGGGATGGGACTCTTGGAGTTGCCTCACGGATTCTTAAAAAAAAAGTAATAGCCGACTATTACAGCGAGATACGTTTACCAAAAATTAATCTTCTTATACAAACTATAATGGATGCAAAAGAGTTACAATTTGAGAACACAATAGTAACATGTAACATCAATACTTAGGAGCCATTAATGTACCCAGCATATAAAAAGTATTATAAATTTCGGGGTTAACAGGATGTTCGCCAACTGGTATATACAAGAATCAGGAACTGTGTAAATGTATAATAATATTTCATTACTGCTTAAAAGGAGAGTTGAGCAAATATGCTGCAAAAAATTGTGCATATATGCACTAAAATATTCCACAAAAAGTCTTCACTATATGCTCGAATATGCAGTAACCTACTGCGATATGCACTCATGTATACACTAAAAACAAACTTTATGCATATTTAATTCCTAAAATTTGTATATTGCATAATACGATAAATTCCGACATATTTGAAACTGTAATTCATTAGTTAAAGCAAGATTTGAATCAAATGCTGTCGTATTTTGTTAACAGAATAATAAAATAGCTATGGTTCTTCAGTATTTTTAATTAGAAGCATATGCAGAGAAGGAGAATACCCTACATAAAATTTAAAGATGTTCTTTTAATGTAAACCTAGATCCACAAAAAATAGAGAACATATAGGAGAAATATAAACAACTAACTATCCTTTCAATGTTCCATTTACAATCTATTTTTTATTAGTTGTATTACAATAAACAATCATATGGTTTCTATATTGTCAACTAGAATATTTTGCCGCATATCTTTCATTATATTTATGAAGCTAGAAAAACTTCTTTCTCCATCAGAGGAAGTTACCGGGCAATATTTAAGTAAATGTGACTTTTTACGCCGAAATATTCTAGTCATTGTTTAAAAAATCTCCGTGTAAAATATTTTTTATGGAATTTAGAGTTGAAAGTCCGCTGCCTATTTTACTTTTATTTATATTGAGAATGGAATGAGAATTTTCAAATAAATGTTAAGAATCCACGAGGAGCAGGTTTTGTGCTTGCAGTTTATTAATTATGTTGGGAATTTGAGAAAAATGAGCCTTTATGTAGGATAGTAATTGAGATTTTAATTCTGGGCTTTTCAAAATACCTTGACAATCTGCCACACACTGAGCACAACTTGAATCAAAAGAGTTAACAACAACTTTAAAATCACTAAAATGTACGCAATAAAACAGAGCTGCTTTACTCTACATTCCCCATCTAGTAAAGATTCGTTGTGGACGTCAAGGAACATCCTTAAGCCGTTCTTTGTAAACTTCGACGCGAGCTGGTGATTTTAGGAATACCTTCTTCCCGTTATTAATTAGCTTATTGACCATAGTAAACTGATTGCTTTACCCACTTGAATTGGATTAATTGATTAATTGAGAAGAAGTTTTAGATTTTGAAAAGCTTTCACTATGTATTCAACACCATCAGTTATCATGTTTAAAACTATTTCTAAATGAATTTTATTGGCAAATATAGTAATATAAAGGTTTCGATGAGGAAATATCGTTCCTAATGGTTTGAAGATTTTCTTTGTATAATTTCGGAGTGTGCGTGCTTAGAGCTGTTTTCCGGAAACGAATCTTTCGTTTTTATATTTTTCCAAGAAATTTTTAAATTCTAGAACTTAAATGTTATTACTGGAATGTTGCAAGAAATTATCATTTTACACAAATCGTCCATGTAGTTGCTGAAATTTTTATTTTTGTTTAAGCAGTTTAGCAATAATTGTTGTTGCGGCTCGTCTGCATTATTTTTTCTTGTTTGGTGTGGTAGCTGCGTGCAGACCAAGTTGAGACTTTTTATTAACATTGATCTGTAAAAACAGTAACTGGGTACAATAATTTATTAGAGCTTAGAAGATATGGGTACTAATTGAGGAAACCTTTTCCGTTTTCTTTGCACTTTTATATAAAATAGATTCCTAATTCTATAACTATAATATCCAATAACAGATTGTATTTAAATCTTCCAACTTGCCATTTTGGGACATTCTGGAGTTCCTACTTTTAAATAGAGGGAGAAATTATTAAAAATTAAAATAACGGGATACATACACTTTTTGCGCAAATGGCGCAAAACACAACACTTCCAATGTATTTAAAGCATGCATACGGATTCAGTCACTCCTTAATTAATATGGTTTTTGGACTATCAATTTTAGGCATTTTCACAAATCTCGGCTTGGTACTTACAACTCTGTCAAGAAATGATTAATCCAAAAAAGAAAATCTTGTTAAGCGCTAAATGCACCATAGCTATTTCTTCTAAAGTACTGACTTAAGAGCACGCCGAATTACTCTAGTACAGCGTTTCCCATAACTTTCTTAAATATGTCATAATACACGCTCCCCTTTTCTAGCAAGACGGAATCTCGAACTTTCTCCAGCGACGTAGAATGGTCGAGAAATTGCGATAGTGGGGACAAAACGTATAAATCTACGATGCATGTTCAGTTAGGTTAGTTTAATAATAAGCGTAGCAGCGAGTTGACGCGTACAATCTCGTTTGTGTGCTGTTGTGCCTGAATGATTTAAACTTTGTACAAATATTTCTCAATTATGAAAAAAAATTTAATCGGGTCTAAACGTAATTTGAGATTGCAAGTACATCTGCGTCTGCAGTTAAAGACGCTGCCAACACTCCCAAAGCAAAAACTAGGAAATATTGTGACGAGTATTTAAATTTTGGTTTTATAAATACAGTCGTTAATAATGAAGAGCGACCAAGGTGTGTAATATATTTAAATATTTCAGCTGCTGATAGTATGAAACCAAATAAATTAAAGAGACAATTGAAAACAAAGAATAAAGATCATGAAAAAAGTGTCGTGTGTTGTGAAGAAATTGTAAGAGTTCAGTAATACGAAATTAGCCTTTAATGCAGTTTCGCCGTTGCCTCAAAAAGCTCTGCTTGCATTTTACAAAGTTGCACAACGCATGGCCAAGTATAAGGAAGCTCACACTATTGCGCAAAATCTTATTCTTCCTGCTGGCGTTGATATGGTCGCTACAATGTTTGGAGATAGTTATGCTAAAGAGATTCGGAAAATACCAGTATCAATTAATACTATTAATAGGCGCATTGGTATGTCAGAGAATCTGTAGGAGTAGTTTATTTCGAAACTTACAAACAAATTATTTGATATTTAGCTAGACAAGGCAACGGATATTATCAAAGATACCTATTTGATAGCATACAAGCCAAAAAATTCAGAAAAGAAATACAGGTGCGGATCTCTTTCAACTAACTGATAATTATATAGAAAACTCTGGCCTGGAATGGAAAAACTGTGTTGGTGTTTGTACTGATGGGGCACCGGCAATGACAGAAAAATATAATGCTCTACAAGCATTTATATGCAAAAAGAATCCAGGATAATAAGTCAAGCCATACTAACGTATGTGTGTCATGTTTAGATGCATAGAATATCATTAAAAACGTAAAAAATTTTAAACGTTACTTCTTTATTTATCGTTGGAAGGAGGAACAATTGGTTGATTTAACACAAGTACAGAAAAGAGTAGACATTTTTCGTCGATAACCATTGTCTAGTTTTGGATTAACTCTCAAGAAGAATTTCCAGCGTTATTCAAGTAAGCTATGCAAATTATATTGCCATTTTCGAAATCTTATCTTTGTGCAGTTAGTTTCTTTGCAATAGCTTGTATAAAATCGAAATTCAGAAACCGGCTCAACATTGAACGTGAGGTAAGGGTAGCGGTTGCTCATTGAGAACCAAACTTAAGTTATGCAGTACAAAACAGGCGCATTTGAGTCAGTAGTTTGTTTAAATAAATTGTTAGTAAATTTTGTGTAGTTTTAGATTGTACTCGTAAGTGCACTATATATACAATCTTTTGTAAAAAAAAGTAGAATGCTAAATATTCAGCATTAAGTTAAAAAGGTTTGTACTAATTTCAATATATTAATTTGCGTTCTACTATTTTTCTACTGCGCCCCTTTTATGTACTTTTGAGCCCCTCTCCAACAGTGGGCGCCAACACTTTAGGAAACGCACCGGTAGCGGCTCAAATTTGTGTACGTGTGCGTCACAATACGGCCGAACACGTTCCGTCCCTTGTTGGTTTCTGCAATTTTATCAAAGAACCTGTGTGGTCAGTTTAGACAAGTTAAAGCAACGTTTGCGTTGTGTTTAATTTTGAGCATAAATATCATTATTTTTCATATACCGCATACAAAAATATCAATCGACCATGGAATGGAGAAATGAATTATCTCTGCAATTAGTTGGTGACTGTGAAAATCATCCCATTTCATGGGATGTTAAACATCAATTTCACTTTTTAAAAAACAAAAACCCAGATGTACGGGATGTGATTATGAAATGAAACAAAAAAATAAATAGTCTTGTTAGTTTCTTATACACTTCGGTTCATATGAAATGCAACTCCCTTTAAAAATAAAGCTACGGCTTTGAAACTTTGCAAAAATAATGTTTCATTATTGCGTATGAAATTCATAAAAAAAGATTAAAAATTAGAAGAAAATAATAACAACAACGAAAACAGAATTAATAATGTGTAACATCGCCGTCAATAGCAAATTTACTTGTCGCGGCATACTTTCTATCAAGTGGTCTATATTCTCTTGGGGTATCTAGTGCCATATAACCTCAAATTGGTGTCTCAGCTGGTCTAAGTTGTTAGGAGCTCTTGGCAATAATCTTAGCCGCCGACCCAAATATGTTCGAACGGCGATAAGTCCGGTGATCGTGCAGGCCAGGGCAACATTTCCAATTATGCTTGTTGAAGAAACGTTCTGGTACTATTTGCAGTGTGTGGACGTGCGTTATCATGTTGTAAAATACGGTTTGCCAACGTCTGCATGAATGGTAATAACACCGGCTCCAGGACATTATGAATATAACGATGAGCAATTAAAGTGCCTGGGACGAACACAAGAAGTGATCTTCTACCGAAACATATCGCACCCCAAACCATGACCATAACCATGTCTTTCAACAAACTTTAGATTTCGTCTTTCTCCTCGATATCGACGTAGCTTCCTACGGCCGTCATTTGCCCACGAACAAAATCTTGATTCGTTACTGAAGACAATGTCGTTCCATTCCTAAATCCAATGCTGCCACTCTTGACACCGAGCAATCCTAACAGCCTTGTGATGTGCAGTTAAAGAGAGCCGTTGGAATGGACGGTAGGATCGCAGTCCATAAGAAGATATTCTTCTGTAAATTCTTGCCATTGATACGCGGCGGTGAAGAGCTCGCATCCAGTTTACAGCAACATACCTTGTTGTTTGAAAGCGGTCTCGTGTAGCCACTCTTCGAAGAAGTCGAACTTCACCAACCTTGCTCCTACGTGGAGGTCTACCAACTGGACGATGTTGCTAAATGCCTTCTTCTGACCAAGCAGACCATATTCGTGCAACTGTAGTGTAGTCCCGATTTAACCTTCTACCAATTTCACGAAAAGAAATTCCAGCTTCTTTCATGCCGATAATTCGGCCTCTATCAAAATCAAAAATGTGGTTAAAATTCCTACGTTGTTTTACTGGAGGCATTTTAAACATTAACTCTGTCACAAAATGTAACAAAACCTCGAAACAATTAATTAATCTTTACTAGATATTGTTTTGTTTCTAAGCAACAAGTTGACGAGAGACAGCAGACGAACTCCACAACCACTTGATTCTTTTAATGGAAATAGTGATCATTTCATACGCAATAATATAACATTATTTATCAAATTTTCAAACACCTAGCTTTATTAAGAGATGTGGAAGTGATGAGACGGATGAATAAGGAAAAGGAAGTGTTACTGACAGTTAAAAGAAGACAACTGTTGTGTATGGGACATATTATGAGAGGAGAGAGGTATCAGCTGCTTCAGGTCATGATGCAGAGGAAAATCAAAGGGAAGAGATCCATAGAAAGAAGATGTAACTCATGGTTGAAGAACCTCCGGGAGTGGTTTGGATGTACTAATAACCAACTGTTCAGATCAGCAGCCTTAAAAATAAAAACCGCCTTAATGATTGCCAACCTCAGGATCGGAGATGGTACCTGAAGAAGAAGAAGCTTTATTTTTAATGGGCATTACTAGATACGATACACTTGTCGTGGTAATAACAGAATTACTTCTTAATATTTACCTTTTACTTTCCGTCGATACTACTAATAACTGAAGCAACTGGAGCAGGATTTGACGGGCACAAACAAAAAAGTTTTGTGTACTGAATATTCCTAAATTCTGTTTTCGAGGAAATGCCACTAAGTTTCTATTGTTGAGTATTTGGAAAATATTGAGTTATTTCCCGGTAAGAAACATTTTGCGTGTCATTTTATTTTTTGCTGGAATGCATTTTCATGTTTTTAAAAGATTAAATGGGCACTCACATATGCCGTATGGCGTATACCGTAAAGTTATAATATAAGTAAAAAAGTATTTACTCCTTATAACTCTTCTTATCGGCAGAAATATGCAAATACGCATTTTCCCCGCCCTACTTACAAGCATCATTTTGAACAATAATGTGCGAGACTTCCAGACGTACGCTTGCCGAATTTGTTTCATCGGGTTGATCACTACTTTAAATTTCTAGTTTCTTTTTAGTGGTAACGTATAAAATTGTCTAGTTTAAACTACTCGGAATATTATCGATATTTTGGTTATTATTATATATTATGGATGTGAAACTGCTGTAATGTAAAAAATTTAGTCTTAACTGAAACCTTTGCATCCGTATTTTTCACATAAAGCAAGGTCCGCGGAAACATAATTCATTTAACCACCTAATTTAGCGCTTGAACTTAATAAATGACGCCATTATTCAGTGTTAGTCAGATTCCCAAAGCAATATCGCGAATAAATAATAAATTATATATTACATTTAAGAAGTTAATTTTGACTGAATATTTCAGTTAAAACCAATGAAATAAAATAAATAAATATTAGTCACAATCCTATTTTCAAGGATTTATAGACAGAAGTGTGCATATTGTTTGTTGGTTGTAAAGTTATTTTTACACAGCATATGCAGTTTAGTATCAATCATGTCTACTATTTTTAAAGTTATGCGTCTATTTCTGAAGGGGGTTTAGGATACACATGTCACATAGCATTACTTATGCGAAAAATATTCGTTGCTCTTTCTTCAAATACTCTTAGAAATGTATATGTTAGGGTAAATGTAAATAAGTCGGGGATTATGCATAATAACACTGAATTATTTATAATAACTAATAAGTTTATATAATACCGGGTACGTAGCGGTAAATGTAATAAAAGGTTTTAATCCGAATGTAGCCCAATCAAATCTAACCTTTTTTTTATTCATTCATAATACCACCCCCCCTTCGCAGAACTGCTTTCGCATTACCTCAGGAGGGTCACCGAATCTTACCTATCCACTATTCACGATTGATTTGCCATCCAGCAGGCTGTTTTTTTTCTTATGTTGCATTTCTGAAATATTATTTGATTGATTTCTAGCAATGTCAAAATGAAATTGCCCTGTTGCCAGCTCTAGAGTCCCCTACTTTTCTAAAAAAATCTAGTAAGTTTAGAATTAATAAAACACATATTATATTATACCTACTTAATTGTCAGAATGGTGAAAGTTATTAACAAAGTTACTAAACTGCAAACTGTGAAAGCTTTCAACGGTTATAAAAGAGATAGGCCAGACTTCACACGATTTACGATTATAAATCGATTAATTGATATATTTGGGGTAAGCATGTATTATTTCTTAAATATGCAATTGCAAATTATTTATAATTTTAGGTGTCTGAGCGTTCTATAAGGGACATTTTGTCATAAGGACAGGACGTTTTGAAATCTTCCATTTGTAGTATACGCTCTAAGACGGACGTTTTCTTAAATTACACGTTTAGAAAAGATTTGCAACGACAAATTTGGCAGTACCATCTAAAGAATGAACATTTTACTCTCGACAAACTCTTGGCTGACTCTCGCGAAAATTAGGAATACAAGGGGGGCAGGACTACTTTATTACAAACACAAAATGGTGAATGGACGCAAAATTTTATGTGAACAAAAACACGTCGTAGCATCCAAAATTAAATTTTTGAGACAATTTCTCCAATATCACAATTCTAGTGAAAATGTGACATTCGTGTACCTAGACGAAACGTGGATCTACCAAAATGGATCCTCGAGTCGTCAATGGGTACATGAAACCGATCTTAAAAGTAACACAGCCAAAATTAAAAGTGAGGGGAAGAGGTTCACGATTTTGAACGCGGGATGTAATTTAGGTTTTTTGGAAGGGTGCGACATGTTACTAGACTCAAAGAACAACGGCAGGAACTATCATAAAACTATGAATAGGGAAATTTTTCAAAATTGGTTGTTTAATCCGCTGGTTCCTGCTTTGGACAAGTTGCAAGGAAAATTTGTCGTGGTTATGGACAACGCACAGTATCATTCAGTGCAGTTTGACAAGCCGCCCACATTTACTTGCAGAAATGGTGTATTGCAGGAATGGTTGGTTAACCACCACAATGTCGTAATTCAGGGCAAAATTACTAAGAAGAAACTTTGGGAGTGAATTAAACCTTTTGCAACAGACGGAAATAAAAGATACGTAACTGACGAAATTTTGAAAAAGCGCAACTATGAGGTTCTTCGATTGCCTCCATGCCATTGTCAATACAACCCAATTGAAATGGCTTGGGGGTTTTGTAAGACCTATTATAATAAGCACATAAATTCGCAGCCAAAATCGAAAGACAAGGTTGCAAATTTATGGCGTGAGGCTCTTTCAAAATGTTCCCCCGACATGTGGAAAAATATATATAAGTATACTTTCGAACCGGGTAAACTTGGGTTACGATAATTTTTTTCTACTTTTCAACATTTAAATTCAAAAATATTAATTGTAGAATTGTTTAGATTAATTATTATTCAATTCCATATATTATTGTCTTAAACTATATAAATAAATTAAATAATATCAGCAATTTATATCGCGGTTTAAAGATATAAAATAAATCAAATTTTTTTATCTTAATCAGTTACGATCGTTTGTAATTTGTCCGGCTTTTCAC
>JABXWE010004094.1:0-49773 GCA_014611495.1 Limonius californicus
TTCAATTGTAAATGTGAAGAATTGCTAAGGATATATTTTAATAATAAATTTCAATAAGAAGGAAGCGATTATCGATTTACCTATAACGCAAAATACATTTAGGTAAACCGTTAAAATAAGAGAAAACAGAATACGGTGAATAAACAGGCTAGAGATAATTAGCCATTTGCATATTTGCATATGCAATGGCATATTTTTACAATTTTATACAATTAATGCACATTTTGAAAATTTCTGATTAATACTGCATACCTATTTCTCTAATTTTTCTATTAATTTGGTTACAGTGGACTGCGTAACAGGTTCACGATTTGGATGTGCAGTATTAAGTAAAGCGCACGCATCGTCATGAGTTCTTTTTATCACGGTATCCGATCATCATCAAAATTTCGATACGTTCAGTTTCTGTTAAACGTACGACTAAATTTTAATCACTTATTAATACTAACTGTCACCGAATTGACATTACAGATTTGCAGTTGTTCAATTTTAAACATTTTCTAACAATTGCCTACTATTGCCTTTTGTTTATCTTGCAATAAGTGTACCTGACGAAAAATGTTGCCCGTGACGAAAATAAATGTTTATCGTGATTGTTCTTGAAATTTTTATTATGCAAATGTATGATATTTTTACATGGCTGTATAGAGAATAAAAAGCACTAACTGGCCATGCCATAAAAAGTATAGGTTAATATTTAAAAAAAATGTCGATGACGTTATAGCTAAAACATATGACAATCGAAAAAAAATGAAACCCGCTTGACTTCTTTTTATGGGGCCATCTTAAAAGTACAGTGTATACAAACAGACCAGACTATTTGGAAAATATAAAAATTAGTATCCGCGAGCATATACGAGCAATATCTGTAGCAGGTGAAAACGCCAAATTGTGGCAAATAACTTGATAGGAAACTTTTGTTAGAAACTTTTTTTCGTAAAGTTATTATTTAAGGTTGTAGCATCGATGTTCCTTACTTTTTATTCACCCTGTATATATACATTTTTGCATCGTGTGCGGTTATGATTTTAAGATAATTTAATATTATTACTTATAAGCCAGTACTATATATTTCGTATTCCTATCCGTAATATATTTGTATAGATTATGGCACCGCTATACAATATTTAGATTTTTGCATCGTGTGCGGTTATGATTTTAAGATAATTTAATATTATAAGCCAGTAGATTATATTTCGTATTCCTATCCGTATTATATTTGTATAGATTATGGTACCGCTCTACAATATTTTTACACAATTTCAAGTACATATATATATTTGCATGCGTTCAAACGTCCCTGCGTTCGAAAGTACCTGCGTTCTAACGTCCCTGCGTTCAAACTTCCCGGCGTTCAAACGTCTCCGCGTCCAAATGGCCGCGTTCAAACGGCCGCGTTCAAACGGCCGCGTTCAAAAGTCCCATTCCGTACGAAACTGGTATTTCTTAGCGAAACTTGTCTTTAAAACTTTGTCGGAATGATTACAAAATAACACGGTAATTCCTATACAAAAATATTAATAAATTGGACTGATATCTATAAAAAAGTTAGGAATAGAAGATAAATGTAAAATTCCAAAATGCCTAAATGTTTGATAAAGTCCTACAAAATCGTATTTATTACCGAAGCTGGTCTCCGAGGTCTTCTAGGAATTTTAGAAAATTAACAGCGTTATTCCTATTACTGAAAAACGTCACTGCAATTGGTCTAACTAGAACTTTTCTAACCGTTTGTAGGTGTTAGAGTACCTAATTATTTGCTCAAAAACGTGTAAATATAAAATAAAATATGTAATAAATACGCCATTAAACGTTTGGTACTCGGAAAAACGTGTCTCAAAATTTTCATTCGGTTTTGTGACGAGAGAGAGGTCTTAAAAGTCTACGAAACTGTTTGTTGTTCATTATCGAACTTATTTCTGAAACCTTCTAAGAATTTCTGAAAATACTACTTAAAAACATTAATCCCACTGACACAGACTTTAAAGCATTGAATAGCATTTAGTTATAACAATTGTACTGTGAGATTAAAGCAATATCAATAATTCCAAGCTTTTATTCTAATTGCAGTTTTCTAAAACAGTATATTTCTAACAAGGGCTCTAGGGATTTCATGTGACTTTTTGAAAGAAATAGCTGTTACTTAATTTCTGAGACAAGCTAGTTGCGATATTTTTCCTTTTTGTGAAACCGCCGTCCAATGACCATTTGCTAGCTCCCGTTTGCTTGCCACCGCTTGCTCGCTACCGCAACTCTCTTGGCAAGCATCGCTCCCAGCGAGCATTCGGCAATAGAGAAATCGGTGGCGAATAACTGACGCCGAACAAGTGGTGGCGAGTAATTGTCTTCGCGAGCATCGATCCCAACGAGCAATCGGTGGCGAGCAAATGGCGGCGAGCAAATGGCGGCGAGCAAATGGCGGCGAGCAAATGGCGGCGAGCAAGTGGTAGCGTGTAAATGCCTAGTACCCATACTTTTAGTAGCCTTGGATGTTCTAAGTAATTCCATTTAATTATTAATAGCTTTCAAGAATTCAAATTATCGTGAGTACTAAAAGTTGTAAATATACAATAATGGAAAAATGCTAAAATGCACAATTCTGCAATTTAAAGCAGTTTATTTCGAAAACGGTTGTCAAGATTTTGATTAGATTTTGTGACGCGATAGAAATATTGAAACCCTACAGAACGGTTTAATATTTATTAGCAAAAGTAGAATCTGATTCCGTTCAGAAATTATTTATAATTTACAAGTCCTATTATTGAAAAACCTTAGTCTAGTGGACATAAACTTGAAGATATTGAATATCTCTTCAGTACTTATTACAATTTTACAGTGAGATTGAAGAATTTAAGAAATGCACCGGCTACAACATTTTAGAATTTTCAAAATAATATTTTTGTGTAAACGTATTTGATTACAATTTTTTAGAAGACAAAATGCTCCACAACAAATTTGTTAATTGTTTATTTACTTACGAATTTGGTATACAGGGCCTTCTACAAGTTTACGAAAGTTTATATTTAAATCTTCAAAAATTCAGAAGTACCTCAATACACTTTTATCAAAATAGAAAAATAAACTAGCTATAAGGGGAAATTAGATGTGTCTTTTTTGCAATATTTTTTGTGCAGAAGCTAAATTATGACAATGAAGCATTAGCGGGTGTCTTAATTCAAATTGAATGATTTTCGCAGAACGCTATACTTATACATGTCGAATTTAACGTTTGTTTATTAAACATCAACTTTAGTTGCAATCATGATCCCAGTTCAATCTATTTACTGGCGTAAGATCAGTTTGTTTTCACTTTATTCCCAATGAGGTACACATCGATGTCAATTATTTTGACAAAACTATGTCCAAAATGTAAGTTCAGATGCTTATATTTTCACAATGTGCGAATATTGTAATTTGTAGGGAAGGTAGAACATTGATAGGAAACTATTTGGTTAAGGTAGAGGTTTATCCATAAAAACCCGTTTAACTTTAACGATTTGTAGATTAATGCGTCCAAATCATTCTAAACGGTTATTATCTACTCCCACTAGGTTTTACGTACGCGATTCTAGTTTGTTTGTCATATTTCCACAGCAAAAACCACAATTCGAATTGCACTTTGTGAACATCACCAGCGAAAATAATTCGTTAATAACGACATTGTCAGTTGCTTTCATAAATAACAAATTAAGTGAATTATTTTTTTAAACTTCTTTAGTGTACACAATTTTGCCATAAATATTTCAAATCGAATCGGTAATAGTTTTTAAGTTCAACAGTAATGAGAGATAACGAACGCACCAACACATTAATTTTTTAATTATTACACCAGTAATCAGCTTAACTAAATTAAGATGCTGTGGGAAATTTGCTGGTGGAGCTGATAAGGTAGTTTCCTGTTCGGCCCGATAACGCCAGCATATGAAAAATATTTATGTATAGCATATAGAAATCGCCATCACGAATTGGAATTCCTTCCACTGAGCTCAGTTAATTTTTCTTTCATAAAAAGTATTCATTCAAAGTTTTGATAAATTTGTTTGTGTGACTGTAGGCACAATCAGTTTGATGGTTGTCTGTGCATTATGAACGTACTATTAATATCTATTTAAGAGTGATAAGTGAAGGAAAACCATGACTGGATTAGTTTAATGTACAGAGTTATTCAAATTGTATGTTTACCGAAATCGATTAAATAGATATAAAATTACAAATTTTATTACGCATTAATAATTGATTTAGTAAACTAGGTTTTTGGATTATTGGCGAAAAATTAAAAGTGGCAAATTTGCTTTCCCCCAGTAATGTTTTTATTACTAAGTAAATATCTACATAATACCCAAAAATAGATTTGATGGACTCCAAAAAATACGGATGTGATTCTATCTAAAAAGTCAATCTAAACGTTTACACAGAATTCTTATTAATAAATGAGTAATAAAAAGCTTTGATGTACATAATGTGTCAAACGTACGGCTCAAAATAAGGTTTAGATTTGCGAAAGCGACTTAATAAAGCACAGGTAGACATTATTACGATTATTATTTCAATCAAACGTGTTGACAAATATTTTTTAGCGATTTGTAACATTCTCCATTCCAAAACAATTTAATTCAGGGAATAAACAGAAGGAGTCTTGTAGCAAATGACAAACTACTTCATGCATTCAATTTTAATAAGAAAATTTGTATTTACAGAAAGCGTTTTAAGACTAGGTACATCCATTCTCTTCAATAAGTAAATAGTTTGTAAATAATGAATACTATGTTTTTTCATCAGAACACTGTTTATTGTTACGGTATGAAGAACAGTTGGAAATCACAAAGAAAATAACTTTCTGTATGAAAAATTGAAAAATCATCAACAAATCAGTGTCTTAGCAGTTTTCTCAAAAGGATGTACCGAAAAATTCCAATAATAAGGTGTGAGTTTGTAAAAGAAGGAAATTGTGCTTTTACAACCAGGTTTTTCAAGGATACCTATCTCCTGTGAGAATGGAAAATTCAATGGCAACCGTAATTTTGGTTTTTTAAAGTCATAGTTTGCCTTACAACTTAGCTGAAACAACAATAGTTATTCTGTTTGGGTTGTTAAACAACTAATTACAGTTACTGTGAAAATATAATTCTCTACATACAACTATAGCGGAAAAAACTCCAAAACCTTAACAGACTGATATTCGAAATCTTCTGATCTTTATACTTTTTTGTAGCAACACCTATATTTGCAATCTGTAATATAACAAGACACAAATATACTGGAAAAACATAGTATGAAAACACATAGCTAGAATGATGTGAGAGTGGGTGTCCGGTGACACTTAATCTGTGATTTCTATAGTGCTATTATAGGTAAACTAGTTGTGGTTTTTATATGAAAATGTGTATTTCTACGTGTTATAAAATATACGTCCTTGCCAATAAATAATTTTCTAGAATAAAATGTATATCTAAGTTATAAGCCCACAAATAAAATAAAGAAAAACGGCAAGATACAAATTACAAAAAAAAGATTTCCCAAGTTTACATTTCAACCAGTATAGATCAGCTAACAACACAAATGTAACTTTTCGAATAGTTTATTATAGAGTTAGAATAGTATGTATTGTAATGGTGTTCTTATAAACCTTGTAGTCAGTAGAAAACTGTGTTATGTACTATACTAACTGTATCACTAAATATTGTATTTATTTTGTGTTATAGCAAGTATGAATGAACAAATTTTGTACATTACAACAGGCAGTCGATTTTCTTCGTATTTTTTTTTCTTTTAATAGCAACCTTGTTACTATTTCTTTATGGTTTTGGGCATGCTAGCAGAACACACTAAATTATTGAGCATTGTTTATAACACTGTTGGGTGTACAATGGACAAAAGTGCTAAGAGTTGCTTGGAAAACCACCTCCTAGTTCTTTCACAATCAAAACGTCAAAAGCACAAAATTGTTAAAATCAAGGCTGACACAAAACGGCTTGTGGAAATATCCCACTATTAGATAATCTTAATTTTTAACTATGATGTTTTCATGGGTATTTTCAAGCACATCATCATTAAGAAAATGACAGAACATTTCTTTTCTGCATTTAATGTCTAATATTTTGAAGGCTACTAGAATTATTTAGTTATTTTTGAGCTGCAGAAGTGATTTCCATGAAATATGATTTTGCACGTAACTTTTGTGTTTTTTTGAGGAAGGTAATTTTCGAACTGTTCTTTTTACGGCTTTTTGCCAGAAACAGTTGTCGGTTTGCTCTTAAACGTTGAGCGAGGAATACTTCTCTTGGATACTACAAATATTATAAATACCTTGTAAAGAGTAACGTTAAGGCTACTTCAAGTTGAGTTATATGTTAGCTTCATGGAAATTAATGTATGCTAGCTATTCAATGTTAGCAAAACTGTAAGTCTTTTACGATGTCTAGAAAAGAAAAACAATTAAATATCATTTCAAAGTATTCGCAGAAATAACGGGACACTGCATGTTCTGTCATATTTCGAAAAAATTAAACATAAACTAAGAGGCTCTAATGTATCAATATCCTAAAATCGAAATAAAAACATTATAATAAAAACAAATTAAGGAACAAATAAACGCAAGTGTCAACTAACAGAAGATGATTAAATTGTAGACTAGTATTAATTGTTGATTGATTAAATAATTTATATCTATTAATTAGAATACTATAATTAACAACTAGCGCAAGGCTACATAGGAGTCGTAGTTTGTTCAAATTTGATAAATTCAATTAATGTTCCCTTAGAAAAATGATATTTTTGTGAATAGCTCGAAAACCTAAGACTCGATTATATTCTGTGTTCATAGTCATAATCTATGCAGAACGTTGGCAAATCTGCCAACTACCTACATTGAAGCAGTAATCAATTACCTGGAAAAAAAATGCAACGAAGTACACTTTCGTTTCAATAGCTTGTATACCAACTACAGAGAGAGTAAGAGAAGACAGTTGATAAAATATAAGAGTAAAAGGAATCCACTGTGAGCAGACAAACGGGAAGCTACTTTAGAACTTAAAATTCAAATTCGCACCATATTCGCAGACACTTAGATTTGATACTTCTCATAACTATGTTTTCTAATGTACAAAACTATTAGATTTTTGTCCATATCCCCCATAGCAATAATTATACACTTTACTCCCTGACCATTATAATTACACACAACTGAATTGGAGGATTATTGGAATAATTAAGGCTGATGACAAGCAGCTTGCGAATAAATATTCAATTACAGCATTGCGAAATACTAAGAATTTACTAAACTTTGAAAACTCCTGAATACATATTTCAAAAATTAGGGTGCTATCGTCAGTAGGAGCTGATTGAACATCCATTATTGACTTGGTGAAGAACTGACCTTCAGATGTATTCCTTAGCCAAAGCTACTTTAGATAGCCCAAGGGCACGCGTTCCTACTGAAGGTGTCAACCTAGTTGCCGAATTACGTATAGTATACGTAAGTTCTGTATACTTGAGCCACTGTCTTCGTTCAATCCTAATAAGTATTTTCTGGAAAATTTCACTGTTAAATTCTGTTAGTATACAGAATTTATAAAATATGCGTTTGATAATTAATACTGTGAAATTTTTATAAAATAAATCTATTTTCTCGCTACCAATTTGAGAAATTTCTTAGCTTTTATGATAATAGCGTATTTACCCTAACATTTTTAAAAAGTAACAAAATAAACTTTTTAATTCTGATTTCGATAGTTCGATTTAGGAGATTATAATCCAAAATGGTACTGGTCGAGATTAAAAGTGGGTACATACATAAATCTTAATTTTTGCAATATAACGTTATTAAACGACCCATTTTGGTCTTTCCTTTATAAGAAGAAGAAAAATCTTCTACTTAACCTAAGATGTATCTTTTATTATTTTTTAGTAGTGATCTCGTAATTTTAGAAATACTGTACATACAACACAAATTTCAGGAACTTAATTGTTTCTAAGTGTTTTTCATGTCCATTTTGGGATTTAATATCCAGTAGGGTCTTGCATTTCCAATTTCAAAGAGTTTCTGCTGCCATAATCTCACTCAGTTATTAAAATGGCTTAATACAAAAACGACCAACAAAAAATATAGCAAGGCCGAAGATTCCTAATACGGCCCACGTTGGTCAATGATGCCGATACATCATTTAGAATAATAATTTGTGTATGTGTATACAATTTGTGAACTCGTCCATAATTGGATTTCACGATTCGTGATCGCAGTCATCTATGATTATAAGAAATCAGGAGCGGGATTCTATTAGCCATTGAGTCGTATTTGCCGAGCACTAACCAGTCGAAAGGTATCATTACCAAGTGGTTTCGGAGCTAATTTACTAACCCCAGCTCGTTGCTACCGTACACTTTTTCCAGCCTCCTTTGCTTATTGGGATTTTTGCCTTTAACTGAATTATTTTAAATTGCTTTTCTTTACTCGATCAGATCCAGAAGCGCTAAGCTATTTTCATTTTTAGCTTGCCATTTTATTCCCAGCATTCTACGAAACTTGCTTATAGGAAAACTTATGATATTTAAAAATTAGTAAATTAGAGCCACAAAAAAGAAATAAAAATATTTTGCTAGTGGTTTTTGAAAAATAAACAGAATGTTTACAACATGCTTTATATACTCTTATTAAATGTCACAACAAACTGTTTTTTAAACCTTCCAATTTCCTCAAAAACTGTAAATCCAATTAAATTGAACTTTAAGTTACGCAATAACCAATTTTTATTAAATGTTATTGGAAATCACCTTCAAGGATTTTGATTAAATTTTCCAACGTGGTAGAGTCTTGAAGGACCTATAAAACTCTTTTACTTAGTAACTATGTTTATGCCGGAGGTAATAAAAACATTTTCGAAAGTTTCCCTTACTCAGGTTTACATAAAAGGTAGGAGTATGTATTAGTGCCATAGTGCGTAAAAAATTATTAATAATAAAATATTTGTTGGGGTGAGTCAGGAGGAAGTGGCAATATTTTGGGATACGTTGTGTGGGCCAACGTAAGAAGAAGTTTCTTAAGGGCTATTTTTTGTAAATCTCATTTGTATGAGAACTACCTTTCGAATTCTAACTATATATACCCCTCACTAAATTTACGACATTTATTTGAGATTTACATGTCATTAAAGTTGCACGATGTTCTCGTAGAAGAAACAGATCAAGATATCCCACGAAAAGCGGTATGTAATCATTTTCCATCGTAACAAAGGGGCTTCCCACCCGTGAAATCACTAACAAAGTGCAGTGTAATCAATCAACCGTCGTTCGTATAATGAGTAATTATGACGAAATTGGAAAAATTGAAGATAAATCCCGGAGTGGCCGACCAAATATAACTACTGCTAAAGACAATGCTGTGCTAATAAGAACAAGCCTGACTGACCGAAACCTCAATTCTACAGAACTTACCATATTGTGGTCAGAAGCTGCTGGTGTCAGTTTGTGTACATCTACTGTGAGAAGAGACTTCTTAATTGTAAACTCCGACGATGTAGAACACACAAGAGACCACTGCTTTCTGAGAAACAAAGACTCAACCATTTGCAATGGTCAAAGAACCATCGTCGCTGGAAACGCAAAATATGGTTTGTAGTGATGAATACGCCTTTAATATCAATAATCATGCTGATAATAGGTAAGTCATCAGAAGTTTTTCTGGGGAAGAATTATAACCAAAATGCGTACATCGAACAGTAAATCATCCAACCTCTGCTATGGTGTGGGGATACATGTCTGCCGAAGGAAATCGTCGACTGCGTTTTGTATCTGAGATGATAAATGTGTCACAAAAACAGAATAAGACATTGCCTAGAAGAAACGTACAATAATTGGCTAAAAAACATAAAAAATATCATTCTTATTAAATCTTTTCACATATCCTCCAGTGTTGCAGGACTTTTTTACAGCACTGTAGAAGATACTTTTACAGTGACTATATGCCAGTTACGCAACTGCACAGATAATTTTGCGTATTATAAATTAATAAATAAATATATATATATATATACATATATATAGGTGTATATAATACAGAATAAAAAGTACCAGCCATCCATTTCAATACCATCAGAGGTTGAACTTAATGTAATATTATTCTTATATCTTACTTAAGTTTGCACATAAAATTATCTGCTCTAGTGATGTAAACACAATAATCAATAATATTATCATAATATCCTTAACATAACATTAACAATTAAGAGAGCGACAAATAAACAATAATTATAAAACAAAATTGTGAAATGGATACAAACCACATGTTTCGTTCAGGAAACGAAACAAACCAAAAAGAGAAGTGGCCCAAAATGCACGTACCTCTCTCATTAAACATATGTTTCACAAAAAATCGTAATAACAATTCAATGAACAATGCATTTTGGGTAGTTTAATATTCGGACTTTCGTGCTTGCGGGACAATGGCACCGGATTTCGACGAAAATGGCACCAATGATAAAGGAAATAAGCCCGTCGCCCTGTTTATTATTTTCCCGACACCCCTAAGTAAAATATACTTTTTAAATTGGTGTAATTTTCGACACGCAAACAAAAATATGGCGTGTCGTCCGAATTGCGCCGCTTTTACAGGATGAATTCTTGTTACGGCTTGAGTTCTGGTCCTTTTTGGGATTCGGGTTTAATAACCTTGTCGATACTAATTATTAAGCCCATTTAAAAAATTAGGATAGCAATTTCGTTCCTACACTAATTAATTCCATTATTTATGAAAACTAAAAGTTACCTTTTTTGAAGAGTTCAAAGGTTTGATTAGTATAGATTCAGTTACAATAATTACTTCTAATAATTTGTAAACTAAATCAATTAACTTCTATTTCGGCCTTTTTTAGTTTCTCTTCTTTTTGTTTCATATTCCACTTCCTATCTTTTTCCTTCACGAGTGTTCCGTTTTCTAAAATATATACCGTGGACTGTCCAAAATACTTTTATAATTATTTGCAGCAATATTGCTCATTAGAATTGTATCGATATACAAATTAAATCAAACTAAATATCGGAATATTGCAAATTTACGAGTGCTTATTTCTTCAGGTTTCTTAATTTCCTCTATGGTATCTTTACAGGGGTGTGTATTTTTAAGGTTACCAATACTAAACTTTCTAGTAACGTTTCGCACTGGTACTATAGCTTGATGAGTATACTGAGTGATGAATGTTGCAGTTAACATACAAACCAAAAGTATTACTATTAGGAAAGTTTCAAAACAGTTAACGTTCTATTTTTCTTTGTTGTTGGGATTCTATTGGAAATAACAGCTTAAATTCTTTAACCCGTATTTTATTTTAACGTTGAATACAATTAGTTATGGTTCTGGTATATCAAATGCATTCCCTTTTTAAATAAAAATGCAAGTGATTTTGAAATTACCTACTAACAACAGGTCGAGTTAAATAGTAAACATTACAAAAAGTTGTTTAAAATGAAACCTTTCCTGAGGTAGACTGTTTTTAAAATGAAAAAATTCAAGGAAAGATTAGCAAAAAACTATGAAAAACTGTAACTGAAAAAATCTAATGAAACTTTATTTAACTATGCTAGCTTCATTATGACTTAATCGAAACTAATTTAAATTAAGCTTTGCTAATTTGGCCTAACGTTTATGAACTCTACTTGAACTTTTAGCATTAGTTGCGCTAAATAAATTACACTGTGCGCGTAATAAAAGATTTAATGATAAACAAACATAACAACTGCAACACAAAAATGATAATAACGAAATAATCACAACTTGAATTGAAAGTAGAATACCATCCGAACTCTCTGTCGTAGTGCCGTTGAAAGAGTAATGGTCTTGGTATTGTTGGGATGCACGTCTAAACCCCCCTTGTATCCCCAGCGGACACGACATCTTCTTGGAGAAAGATGATTTCATTGTTAGTAACGTTGGGAAAATCTGGTAGCTATAGTAACGCATTCCGTAGGTCCGAGGAATTTACGGACACGGGAAATTCTTGGAACCTACCGCTACAAACTTAATAACGTTGCCTAGGATAACTTAAGTTGAACTGAAAGTAAATTGCCTTAGTTTAACTTATACCAACTTAAATTTACTCTAATCCTACATATTCCTCAGCAATTAACTTTAAAAATAACCTAACATTTAACAAATCCAACCTAATTTTAACTTAACCCATATAGCCTAAATTTAAAGTAACAATATGCAATGCAATTTAAGTCGCTATCTTAACCAAAATAGATTAATCTAACCCAAGGACTTCCTGGTTATTTAATTTTATAGTAAGTCAACCCAATGTTTATGTAATCTAACCTAAAGGTAAGTCGGCTGGTCTAAAACTTAACTTAATGTTACTTTACCCAACTTCATTTGCTCTTACCTAAGACCTAATTAACTTCAACCGAACCTAAATGAACTTTAACTTAATCAAAAATAACATAATACTTGCTAAATAATTTAAAATTAACTCAGTCTAATCTCGCTTACGTTTTACCTCAGCTAATCTGTTCTTACCTAACTTCATTTGTTCTTAAGCTAAATTGAATTCACCTTATGTAAATCTATATGAACCTGAAATTAATTTATAACTAAAACGAATTATCGCCTATTTCATTTTATACTAACCCAACTTAACTGACATCTGATCGACCCAGAATTACAGTTAATCTTTCTTGCCCTAAATTGAGAGTTACTCTTCTAACTTTTTTTGAACTTAACTAACGTTAAATGATCTTCAAACAAATCTAAACTTAACACTTAACTTAAAGTTAATTCACTCCATGCAGACAAATTTTGAGTTAATGTAACCTAAACTAAGATCGCTACGTCTCGTAAGAGATAAAGCACTCTAAGAAGAAGAAGAAGTAGAAGAAGAAGAACCTAAACTAATTATCGCTTATTTAATTTTATACTAATCCAAATTGAACGTTACTGTAACTTCCTCTCCCTGCAGTTAATTAGAATTAAATACACTCTAGACAACTCTAAACGAACTTAAACTGTATTCGACTCCTGCCCATCTATCAGTTAAACTAATATATTCTTACAGAAAGTTAACCTTACGTTACCTAACTTAATTTGCACTTAACTTAAACTTAATGTACTTCAGGCGGATGAGCGCTGAGTTATTCTAACCTAAATTAATTCCTGGTTAGTTAATTTTATACTAACTCAACCTAATTCTTTGTCTAATTTAACCTAAATTTGAGAAAACCTATTCTAGACTACATTTAAAGTTACTTTATCAACTTAATTTCCATCCAACTTCCACAAGAATCACTGAAGTTTAGCTTTATATATCATAAATAAATACGTTGTAGGTTAGTTTAAAGTGAGCCAACATATCTTTTACCTAATCCAAACAACCTAACTTGGTCTTACCGAATCTAACGTTCCCTTGTCTAAGTTAATTTGTTCTTGAAGTACACTTTCACTAAATCTAATATACGCTAAATGGTTTCTAAATCTAAACTTAACATGACTTAACATACTCCGTCTTAACTTGAAATTAACCTAATTTCAAACGAACTTCTGTTGAGAATTTTTCAAATTCGCGGGTTTTTACTGAAGATTGGATATATTTGTAACAAAATATATTGCCAAAACTTCTTCCAAAACTATGCTAATAGTAATTAAATAATAATGTGATTTCTGATGGTATCACTAAATATTTCTATCCGTTTTTAAGATTCAATTTTTTACTAATATATGCTCTTCCAAACTGCCAACAAATCATTTTAAGTACTACTTTCTGCTAAATTAAAAACATAATCTGCTATTTTATTGCTCAAACAGATTTTGTGGTAGTGAGATCTTAATCCATACCTGTAATAATCAAATTTGTATATAGCCAGCTAATTCGGTAGAATATAAATTATTATAAAAACAAATAGAGCACGAAAATGAGACCACTCTATGTTATTTAACCATCAAAGCGATCATCATTTCTACAGTTACAATAGCGGCATTTTTTGTCATTGAATAAATATTTTCTTTCTCCTACATGGAAATATTATATACTGGTTAAGTTTTGCCAATTTTTGATCAGTGAGGACCATTTAGCCTCGTATGCATAAACTGTCACCATTGAATGTGGTGTTGTACATAAAAAAATCTTCACGTTTTGCTATTCATTGGGTTAGATGATAATTTTAGATCATCTTCTACATTTTATCGTACTATTTTAGTTTGGCATAAACTAAAACTTTTTTGTAACTTAAATCAGATGGTTGATTGATTGATATTTAGTAATTTAAATTACTATCGACATAACACTGTCTTTAAATTGGAAGCATTAAAACAAGAGGGTGCCCCGTTTTGTTCCTGGAACTAACAATTTAATTTAATTAATTCAACTCCCTTAATTAAATTGTGTCTTAGGGAAGTCCATATTACAGAGAATTTCACCACACAGTAAAGGAATTCTTACCCAATGATACTAATTTTGTTATTAATTCCCATAATTAGTAAATCAATGTTTCTCGAAGATCTGAAACGCTGCAAAGCTCAAAGAATTCTCTTTGTCGTAAGGGCTGTACCTAAAAGCGTCACTCTTCGTTGCTAACTTCCTCTACTTAATTTTATTTGTGTCTACTAAATAATGAAGAAGAATAGTAATTTGTGACAAACTTACTTGTTTTAGATCGTGGTTCCCGAGGTCCGTCTACTGTTACTTTGATGGCTTTGTTATATGTTGCTGTTTGTGGAGGATTCGTCGATAACGTGATGGTGAGCGAAAATGATTTTCCTGTAAAAACATGCAATTTTAAAATGTGTTAGATAATTGCATGGAATTCAATATAGTATGTGAGGATATGTTATCTGGACAATATCATTTAGTTTTTCAACTCTCCGGTTACTTTGGTAATTGTACTGGTGCTTGCAAATTATATTTTGTATGTCGGTGATGCAATAGAATTAAATACGTTAAATTACTTACATTTCATACATGATTATATTTATCTTGAGGTCCTATAAACCTGCATAACAGAATCAATTTTTTTATTTTATTACCTTTCAGTTTTGCGGCGTCAACACCTCAACCTCAAACATAATCAATTTTTAATCCACCGCTTAGCCACTCTTCCTTTTCTACTTCAAACACGCAAAAACTAATCATATGCCTGAAAACGTCGAGCTCACTTGCAGTTTGGCATTTAGCAAGTGGCACGCGTTGAGACACACTGCGTAAGCACTAATTGCACGCAATTCGAAGACATGTGGTTGCTGCACAAAATTGCGGTTTCAGAAAACAAAATGTTTGGTAGTGCAGAGCCTAAAGGAAGAGACACATGTGTAATTTACCCCTGGGCAGCCTCGCCACAATTTGCTAATTATAAAGCTGATGGTTTAACATGTGGTGAGACAATTTTAGCCACTTTTGGTTTAGTTTTTACTTTGATGGTTTAGGAAACAATTTTCTCTTAAGTTTACAAGGTTTTTACACAGATTACAGAAATTACATTTAGGGAAGTAAACTAGAAAACCTGTATTGGTATTCACGGAATTAGGAAATGATATTTTCATTTATTTGGTGCTCATGGTGACACAGAACCTAAAGTAAATATAAAACAAGAATCAACAAGATACTTCTAAGACAGTTTCAAAATTATTTTAAGTTGTAGTAGTTTATCTTGTGGCGTGGGTGGAAAGTTGCAGTAGCAGGAATACCTCGTACACATTTTAAAATACTCTACAGAAATTGAAACGTGACATTGATGGAAGCAGAGTTTAAATGAAATTATGAGTTTTCTATTTTTTTGTATTGATGATCAACCATAGTAGTGAATGGCAAGAAGAAGAAGGAAACATTTAGGTATATCTAATTGTGAGTTCAGGTTCATACTAAACTGTTTTGTCTTTGATTTCCGTGAAGGATGCCATAGATCATACTTTTCAGCTTAATTTAAAGAAAGAGAGTGATGGTAACTACTTGCCTCCATGCTAGCTTAAAACAGAATGGTTTTACACCTACAAATTTGTGAATAAACAAAACGAATTCAATTTTAGTGTTTCTCAATATAATTCAAGGATTATATAATATTTTTTGCTTAAAACTACACACTTTGGTTAATATATGATAAACATTTAAAAGTGATATGTGTTGATTATTTACAGAGCTATGCATTGCTTTCTTAAATACTATACACTGAGCATAGCTCTGTATATAATCAACATTCCATTGTCAAATTTTTACTACATGTTAACAAAAACGTGTAGTTTAAAAAAATTATATAAACCTTGCTTACTTTTGAGGAACTTCAATTAGTTTGTTTATTAACAAAATTTGTAATTGTCTAACCATTGGCCAGCGTCATTAAAAATATTTAGCTGGGTGACCTTATGTGGAATGAACCATCCGCAGTTCTTCTGAAGGTGCGAAGTATCGTTCCTTTTATCCTTTTTCAAATTCCAGCCTTCAACAATTTAAAGACGGATGAGTTAGGCTAACTCTAGGAAGGAATATGAGGCTATTTGTGACTTCAAAAATCAATTTTGTGGAATTTTTCGTATATATTAATATTCGAATTCATAAAATTTTACTATATGAGAAGAATTCGTATAAAATTTTGAAAATCAATGAATTGCAACTGTTTTGTAGACTTTCGTGGAATATTATCATCTCACGATAATTAAGCACAATCGTCAAAGATGTACATATAAGCATTTTTTTAACATTTAGCAACCTTCCATGTAGACAGTTCTTTCATTTGCAAAAAATTTATATAATTCGAGTTTTGCTGATTACAAATTTAAAAATTAATTTAATTGTAGGAGGTATGGTAAAAACAAATGAGACTGAGCTATTGCATCGACAACGTTCATTTACCTACTCGATATATAGTCTCTACTCGATAACGTTAGTACATTTCAATCGACAGCAATTTTTATAAGTGTTGGTAGTAGCAAGTTAGCAACGCGCTACGAAGATGGTAGAACGAAATCTCGGGTAACGTTGCGCAATAAAATTTTGCGTCAAACTTTACGTAAACGCAACAGATATTTACCAAAAATTAAAACGGGCTTACGAACCCTCTATTGAGGGCATATTAATTTAGACGACGTAAAGTATTTTTGGATGGGCATGAAAGTATGGTAGACGAACTTCGTTCTGGAAGACCTCACACATCAAAAACAGATCAAAATGTGACCAAAGTCATGAGATCTGAACGACGTTTGACAGTCAGAATAATCGCTAGTGAGTTGAATTTGAATCACCAAACTGTTCATAACGTTTTGTTCGAGGAATTTGCGTAAAGTTGATTAAGAAAAATCTAACCAACGAACAATAGGAAAACCGAAAAAATGTGTGCCTTAACCTTCTTGAGTCCATATGACTTCTTTCTTTTGCCCAAGCTCACATTCCACCTAAGAGGTAGCCATTTTGGAATTGTGTTCAACATCCAAAAAGTCGTGACAAACCAGTTGAAGGCACTTCCTGTTGATGACTTTCAGCACTGCTACGAGTAAAAACATCGTCTCCGGCGGTGTGTGGCTTCCCAGTGAAACTACTTAGAAGGAGATAATTTTGCTTTGTAGTTCTATTGTTAATCAAAAAAGTTATAGTATCAATCGCATTATGTTTTAGATACACCTTGTATATACATTATTAAGCATGAGAACTTAGTAGTAGTAAAAGGCATAAAACTACATTTTAGGCAATTAATAGTAAACAGTTTTGGGAACCTTATCGGCTTTTATTGTTTTGTCAAATTTGGGGTAAAATCCTTAAAGCGGGGTTTTTAGCAATTACGAATATTTTCGGAGCATGTCGGTCTATTAATCCTGTAATAATACAATTTTACTGGTTATAGCGTATATTGTCATCAAATTCATTTTAAGCTGTATATCAATGTAATTATAATGATTGTAGGCGTTAATCTTAAATTTGAAAAATTATTAGAAACTTCATAAATAGTTACTGAGAAACAAGTATGAAAACTTTTATGGCTCTATCATATATTGAATTTTCAAAAAAATCCAGTTTTCGGTATGTATTTTAAGTGTTTGAAAAACGCAATTCAACCATTCTTATACAATTGTATACGTTAATTATATTACTTGAAGGCTGTGAATAACAATAACTGTACATTGCATCTTAAGTATATGCTAATATTGCTATTAGCTACTTAGTGGCGGTTTTAAAGTGAAATTTTAAATTCGATATTTAATAAAAATTGTAGTAAAATAATCTAACATCTTCTATTTGCGAATATGCAGAGGTTTCTCCAAATTCATTACACATACTTTTTTAATAGTTTTCTATCAGTTTTATTTTTAAAGTTGTACATAAACCTAGACCTCCTATAGCTTAAGAGCTATTAAACTGAACTTTAAGTGTACTTTAATACAATTATGTTAATTCGCAATTCGTTTTGTGTAAGCGTATTCAAATTAACATGTTCCAAAATTCCTGAAAAGCTCACAGTTAAATATTATAAATCAGTAAAAGAATTTTTTAAGATATGTAACTGAACGCGTTATCATAGAAAATTTAAACGTTGTTCCAATTTCATTGCACATTTCCGAAACTTCTGACAATGCTTCTGTAAATTTTGAAATTTATATCGTCCAATTTTCTGAAAACTACTATATTTGTAAAAATGTAAACGTAGAAATCTTATTTCCTAAGAGTTATAGGTTCGTTAAATTGAACTTAAGGTGCATGTCTATACGATTATGATAGTGATTTTCGAGTTTGCGAAATCCATTTAGAAATTTTCAAAAATTCATAGGAGGCGTGCAGATCACATTTCGACAGTTTGTAAAAATAATTGAACAGACCTTGCCTAATGGGTTTATCTTAGAAAATCATCCAGTTTTCACAGTTTGGGGTTGCAGCCATAGTTTAGTTAGTTACATGTAACTTCAAGTTTATATCAATATAATTACAGCAATTACGGTTTTTTGTACTGTGGGGGTATTAATTCGAAATCTGCAAAGTATTTTGCAGATCTTGCTGGATTTGATTATCTTTTTTCGAATATATTCACATGTGTCATTGTTACAGAAATGCCCGCAAACATTAAATTGTAATGCTTAATTAAATGTTTGAATTCTTCTGAAAGTTTGGGTGGGGTTTTTAAAAGTTTCCGGCTTTAGACCCTCCTCGTTCCACAGTTGTTCCACCCCCTGGAAGTGCCTAATTCCACGTAAACAAGCTAAAAATAAAAACATTACCATTCTGGGAAAATACAACCCAATTATCAGTTCAGAGTTTCCTTGGTGCCATAGGAATCTCAAGACGAATGATAAAAACCCCATTATTCTCCGCACGTAATTTTTTATCGAAGGCAGAAAAACCACATCCAGGTTTCCATAAATCCTCACTGAACCGCAACAACCGGCAAAATAAACTGATAACGCGCCTAAGATTACGAAAACACGAAAATAACTCGAAACGCGAAAAATTCGCGCTGGTGGTCATTCGAGCAAACCTCTTAACCGCCTCTATAATTACAGAGAGCGATGGAGAATATCTTCGCATAAACTCGCCTTTTGACTCTATGAAAATGATTAACAGCCCCTTAAATGTCACAAGGATTATAAGAATTATGCCGCGAGTTTCATGCCTACGCCACACACGTTTTGCACGTTTTAAATGAAGCATAACAATGTCAAAATGTTCGTCAGATGCGTCGACAAGTCGTATTTATAATTAATTTCGCTCTGAGGAATTCCGCCCTATACAGGGTTATTCAGAATTCACGGCCAAAAACGCATTATAATGATCAACTTATTAATATTGCCTAATTTGCCTACTCTGACAATGAATTAATTAAATGAAAAATCCTGCACGTAATTTTTGCAGACGACAAGTAGGTCATAAAATTCCACTCAATGTCGATTTCCACACCTGTTTGTCATAAAACGCTATTTTATTTTACCAAACAATGTGCATTTTATTTATTTTTTAGCTATCTTTGTTTAGGAGGCGTATATCATAGGAACAGCGTTTATTTAAAGCTTTTAAACGTCGCGATGAAATGCGGTTTGAAATTGAATTTCTTCACTGGCAATTTGACAAATTGTTGCGTTGCTTGTATCTTTAAATATTCATCACAAACGGCTATAAAACACTCGTGGAAGACAGACGTTTAGTGACCGTAAAAATTGCTGTATATTGGATTGTGTTGAATGCGACAGAAAGCGTTTACGTGCTGAAAATTACTGTTTCATAATTGGGTTTAATCAATTTTTTTTATAATACGTAGTTGAACTTGAATTGTTAATTTGGTGAAGGACTTATCTCCAAAGGTATTCCGCAGTCAAGGTACTTTAGCTAGTTCAAGTTCCTACTATATATGGCAGCTTAGTTACCGAAATATGTGTTCAGGTGTTCTAAATATCGTGGTGGTAAGGGAATTTTCCAAAGTTTACTGGAAAATGTTGCAGTTTTTAGTGACGCTTTTCATTCAAGTAAACGGTGACGAAACTTTTGTAAAAATAAAATTATACTGTAAAGACACGTTATTAAAGAAAATATCTCTAAATTATCTATCAAATTAATATGATTTGCGTATCGCAGAGGTTGCTTCACGAGAGTGATCAACAAATTTTCAAGACAGCTATGGAAATAAAACAGGTATTTTTACTTAAGCTATGCAAGTTTATAATCAGCGACTACCAATATTAAATAGTTATTATAGTACAGTTCAGTTGTTACAGTGATTGCTGCTCTACAACACAGAATGTTTACATTGAATGCATAACTTATCATATGTAGGGATTACAATTTTCATATAAGTGTCTTAAGGTTTGAATTGCTAGCCAAACCTGGAGATATGCTTTAAAAAGTTTTTGGAAGATGTTTCATAAATAGAGGTACATAAGCTGCTTAAGTTGTCTACATATTAGTATGGTAGAATATATGTTCTAAAAAAATAACAATATTCAATCTTAATGTATGCAGGCCTGGTTTAACACAATGTCTATTCTACCTACAGTAGGGTTTCTCCACATTCCGAAATAAAGAAAATAATTAGATTTCATAAGCCTTTGCGAAGGTTAAAAAGTTAGGTTGCAAGTAATTAGCCGTAAAAGATTAGGTTAAATCTAGAAGTACTTTACTACTTACTCAGTCCTTGGCTTGAGCAGTCCATGAAGGACCATAGCCTCCCTCGCGGGTTACGGAGCCTGGGGTTTTACGGGGGACGGTGGTTGCCCGCCCCCCAACCCTACTGATATAGCTCAATAGAGCTTCTTCCTGTTCTTCTCTTCATCTATTTCAACACTGCCTTCTGTCCTTGTCACTACACCTCTCTTTGCAGTTTTCTCTTTGCATCATTAACGATTCCTGCCCACTCTTTTCTATATTTTGCTGTCTTCTTGCAATTCCTTATTCTGAGGTCCCGTAGGTCATTTCCACACTATCCCCCCATCTGCTTCTTGGTCCCTTTTGTCCTACTTCCCTCTATTATTTTTTTGTTAGCGCCTTTTTAACAACTTGTTTGTTCTCCATACGTTGCAGGAGTCCTGCCCCGCTTAGACCCCTGCTACGGATCTCGCTGGCAATGCTTTGACTTTTAAACATCTGTTTGAACTCATCGTAGGGCCGTATATTTTTTTAAGATCTTCCGCTCCCATGTCTCTAGCACTATTTCTTCTTTTCTTGTGAGGGGCCATGTTTCTGCTGCGTATAACACCGCTGGCCTGATCACCGTTTTTATACACTTTTATCTTTGAAGTTGTAGAAGTAGTTTATATCCACTTAATTGTTTCTAAATTGTAATTTATGTTATAATGAATTTTATGTTCTATTTGAATATTTATTGAAACTATGCATTAGTGTAAAAATATAGTATGGTATGTGCACTTTCTTAAATATATGATAAACAATTCTATAGAATATTTCATTTATATTGAATATACTTATATTTTTAGATAGAGCGAAAACTTCAACTTATTGATAGATATACATCCTTAAGGCAGTTTGTGCAGCTATTTATTAAATGTATAGAAATAGTTCTTATAGAATATCTCCAGGTTTGTCAAGCACTTCAAACGATTACTTATAATATGTGGTAATCTTACAGAAAAATACGCGAGAGCGTCGTCTGTCCGGATCTTAAGCTATACATTTTGAAATAATCATTTTGCGCCCCAGAATAGAAATAACGGTAGCAATTCAACTATCCTCTGATTTAACTAATTGCAGGAAATATTATAAACTGTATGAATTAAGTAAAGATAGTCGTTTTGTTTTCCGAAGCTATTTTTTATCGAAAATTTTGTGGATCGTACTGTATCACAATTAACTATTAAATGGTAGAAGTTACTGTATGGGTTTGTTAATCTACTTTACACAAAGCCAATGGTTAAAAGCTAACCTTATTTTAGTCAAAAAAGAACTAAACACCTTCACCAAAAGTTTTTTGTTCTACCATTAGTCTCTACATAGATGCAATATTGCCTATACCTATATTAATATCACATTCCTTCTCAAGGTATACCTAATATATTACCAGCCAGTTCATTTTGACCGTTTATTATCATACATATCACCTCAAAGATCACCTTCAAATAGATCTTATTCGATACCAATAAGTATTTACTCAATTATTAGGTAGCAGTTACGTATACTTACAATATACGTAACTTACATCTTGACGTTGCTTAGATATTTGTAACTAGAATTATTATTGTAAAATAATTAACTACAACGTTTTACATTACATACTTTTATTTCGAATTTAGTTAGAAAGCACTGGCCGCAATGATCTCATCAAACCAGCAGGTAAATTTTAAGTCACTCTCAAATTATAAAGATACAATCAATAGTATCAGTTCTAAAGTTATTATAAATAATAAAACACGAGAATCCGAATTGTAGAAGTAGCTCCCGAAACTCAAAAGCTGAAATTATAAGAGTACAAACTACAATATCGTAACCTACAGATTAGAGGGAAATCTTCTGAGTATACGAAGCATGTTACAATTTATAATATTATACACTGTATTATTGATTCAGTATTATTTTTTGCAAGTATCGTTGTTTCATAATTAAATTTTTTTCTCGTCAGATAATATTATTACATATTTGTAACAGGAATGTAACCCACAAAGTATGGTCTAAATAAATTAAACAACAAAAATTAGGTATCTTAAGTTACCTAACCTAACTCATCTGTCCAGGAGGAAAAAGTGTTCTTTATTTGGAATTATTTTGGGTTAATTTTCCATGCGCAATCATCTACTGCAACTTAATATACAGGGTGTTTCGAAATTCGCGCACACGGACTGTAGGATGGTGTTATGCGACAAAAACTAAACAAAGACTTCCTCTACCATTTTTCCATCGGACCACCATTTTTCGAACTACCGCGGTTTTAGAAGTCTGAAAATCGCAGAAAAAAGTGTTGAATCTCAACTTTTGATTGTTTAATCAATTGGTTAAACCGCGTGTTTCAAGCAGCACGAGAAATAACACCGGAGATGGTACGCAACTCTGTTCGAGCAGTACAACGACGTGCTGAAGCTGGTTTAGTAGCACAAGGCGGACAATTTGAACAAATGTTGTAATTACCTACTCGTCATAATTATAGTTTGAACCTTCTTTTGTTTTTAAAAATTTATTATTATTAAGGTTAACCAATTGATAAACATTCAAAAGTTGAGAATCAACAATTTTTTCTGCAATTTTCTTTCTTTTAAAACCGCGGTAGCTCGATAAATAGTGGTCTGATGGAAAAATGGTAGAGGAACTTTTTCTTTAGTTTTTGTCGCATAACACCATCCCATAGTCCGTGTGCGCGAATTTCGAAACACCCTGTAGAATAATCGCTTAGTATATTTTATTTATGAAATTGGTCATGTTATGCATCTATCCAGTAGTTTGTAGTTTTATAATTTTGAGTATTTATATGTAATTTCAAGTTTTTATATAAACTTTGTTGAACAAGTTTTAATAGGTAGCGCTATTAGTAAGTTGTCAATAGTTTTTGTATATACGCTAGTACAGTCGATCCTATCGATATTTAGCTGCGGTCCGAATCGAATTTGCAAAAGTAAAAATTTCCCAAAGTTAACACTTCGAATTTAAATAAAATGCCGGAAAATGTGGAACACGAGAATATCAACGCCTTAACACACAGGCAGCAAGCCGAATGAAATAACCTACTTTCGTTGCGAGGAAATGTTTGTTACGGGTTACTATACATTAAATTCATGCTGCTTTCGACTTTTTGGCCATTATGCAATGTGTTTCTGAAAATAATTTAAAATAGCTAACCTTTTTATTTCAAGAGATACTAATTTGACACAATGAGTCAGTCGTATGTATAGCGGTATTTTTATTTAATTTATTATTTAATCTACAACAGAATCGCAAAATTGTTTTGTAGGGCGCAAGGCATGCCACTATCATAAATGATGGTATAACTTTCCTCTGCTTTGTTATTTAATATTTATAAAGAAATATCAGAGTGTACCCACCTAAGAACGATGAACATCGATTTATTTCCATAAGGAAATATTCTCTTCGTGCTTAGTTTATTAAATAACAAATTATTTTTATTATTTTTACAAATTATGCTATAAAAAAATTATTTGATTTATTTAAGTTTTCGGATATTTTAAAGAGCTTAGAGCTAAGAGATTATAAAGTGATGATATCTCATCAACCAAGTTTTCTTAAGTTTTTAAACGACTTTACTTTGTTTTCCATTTTATACATTTAAATTAGGTATTTATATTATAAATAAATTATAAGTACTTGTATTTTAATTGAATCTTGTGCCGAACTATGGAAAACAACAGTTACCTAACAAAGCGTGCACAGTAGCCCACAGGTTCAATTGGGGTTTACATGACAGTTACCATCAGGTCACATTCGTGTGTTATGGAACATCAAAATTTAAATACACCGATTAATTTCTAAATTCAGGAAGAGTCGATTTACATTTAAGTAATATTGCTACGGCTTAACCGATGAGAATTTTGGGGAAACTTACAAATATAGCCGACTGTCGCTTTAGGTGGAACCGACATCAGTTTAATTTTTTTAATGGAAGATATTTCAGCTAATTCAGTTATATGGTGCTTTTACTTAAAAAAAAATCGAAAAAGTGTAATGAAATATATTCTTTGAGGCAGTGTTCTAATCACTCTGAAGATGCAAGCTGCAATGTCTTGCGAAACGTTAGTTTGTATGGGTTCACAAACAGCTAACAGGCATAAGCCGATTAAGTATTATTGTCCTAGCAAACAAAATACATCAAGATCAAATCCTTGTCCGCCGCAAGGTTTGATTAATATAAGCACACGGCCCTGTTTAGGCAGGCAGGGCCTACGAACAAATATTGCTCAAACTTCTAGAGTAAATGCTTGTAAAGGCAGACAAGCTACAGGTCGAGCCTTATCTAATAATGCTGGGTGTAGTTCCCAAATGACGACGCGGTCTAAGCCGAAAGTAAATTGTAATATTGAAAGTGTAATGAACAGAAAGAAATACAATGTTGATTTTCATAATATTATTATAATTGTAATATTAATGTAAGCCATTGTAAAACAAGTTAGGTGCTTTATTATTAACCAAATTTCTAAGAAAACAATGATAGTCACAAACCTATAAAATGTAATTTTGTGCAAAAAATGGGGCAATTAAATATAAATCAAATTAATTTATTATGTAAATACAGAGTGTCAAACCGAAAACGTCCAATGTGTGTATCTCTGTTTCTACAACATAGAGGAGCAATCATCATGACTCATAAGGCAACCTTCTCCATATAACCCTTTAGACTCTAAGCACTCCAGTAACAAAATTTTAACCGGTAACACCCACTCTTTCCCCGATTCTTTTCAGAAAAATAGAATGGTCCCCAAGATCTCTAGATTTTGACCCCATTAGACTTCTTTCCTTGGGGTCACTCAAAAAAATCTATTCTTTACAAAATTCAATTTCAATCCATCCGCACAACTGCGACAAGGAATAGTTGAGGAATTCCGAACTATTCTGCAACAAACCTTACAAAATGTTCGGAAATAATTTGAGAGTAGACTTTCCTATTGCCTAGCCTAGATAATAATGGATATCATTTTGAACATTTAAACTAATAGTTTGTAATTTGAATTAGATTAATAGGTTCAGAACCTTCTGAGTTATTGTTTTGAATTTTTCCGGAATAAGGTTGGTAAATGAATGTTTGCTATTATTGAGTGATATAGTGAGTGTTACCATTTCAAGTTTTTGTGCTGGGGGTTACTATTGCGTAGTGAATAATGGAAGTCATTTTGAACATTTAAACTAATATATTTGTATACAGGACTTTCTGAATTTTATTACAAATTTTTCCGAAACGAGTAGGGGAAATGTTTGCTACTATTGAATAGCTTTTTGTAAAAGCTTTTCATTGAGTTATCACAAAATGGTTGTTACCATTTGAATTTTTTTGTTGGAATACCTAGAGTCCATGGGGTTGAATGGGGAACATTACGTTATGGATCATGATAATTCCTCCTTCATGTTGTAGAAACATTTTCTTGAAGAGTTCACTTAATAGAAATATAACACGTTTTCAAATTGTAAATTCTAGAAAGCAAAAGTCAGCAATGATAATCTAGATAAATACGGATTTACCTAACCTTTTATTAAAGAATTTACTTAATATCAATCGGGTACTCAGCCAGCCGATGGTAAATAGTCCAACGCCCAAAAGACTGGCGGCCAAAAATCTCGCCCTGAAATGACAATCAATTGTTACGTACCGGATTTTTTTTCGCAAGGAGCTTCACGAGCTTCAGGAGCGAAACATCAACTATAGAATCTAAATTGTGTTTTTTTTTTAATATGACTATTCTAATAAATTTTCCTACACTAGTAGTGAACCATAAGATTAGAATTCAATTATTGTGCTTTAATTTTCCTATACATTTTATTGTCGAACCACCCTATCAAAAATTTGCCAAACCTGTTTTAAATACGTCATTGATGGCGTTGTGTTATTTTGTAGCAAAATTACTCCACTTTCTTTGTTTTCTTCCAGAATATTAATTTCAATTTTAATAAAAACATCAAGTTCGGAATTCAGATTATAAACACCTAAATTGCTAATCAGAAATTCAATTTTTTCATTTTAATTTGGTTCCCTTCACTTGGGAGAGACGTTAATTAACAGTTTAAAAATGAAGTGTGAATTTGTCTTGAAATAGGTAACAAGTAGGCAATGAATGGCTGAGCACTAACGCCAACATTAGGCTTCCTGCACATGGCGAGCAGAAGTGTGCCACAAAAACCGAAAACCACAGAATTTAACCTCGAAAAATTAAGAGTAAAACAATCTTAATATAAAATTTCACACTTCGGTCAGCTATCAATAAGATTCAACCGCATGAAGCACATAGTTTGAAATTTGCACTGATTTGCAGAGCTGATTTCTTCTCTTTTCTGTCCCTGGAAATTGATAGGTGCCTCTTTTTGTTTTTGCCAACTTCATTACACACTTACTTGTGCAATTTAGTTAAAGTAACTGTAAAGTGAAGCTTCCTGTTAAAATTCCATGAAAACATTTACAGGCAACGTAGTCCAAATTTTTACCAAGATATCTAATTGTAATATTCATATACATTGGGCTAAATTTACTTAAAAATTTAAAATTTAGAAATCTGTGAATTGGCTAACCTCAAATTACTGAAACATTTAAAGATTCATATTTTACTATTTACTGTCAATTATTCCATCCAAAATTATACAATTGTAGCAATCTGTAGCTTCGGCTAAATTCCAGAAAGCTCAAACCTCAAAGACACATCATACTCATTTTTGATTTTACTTTTAACTTAATCGACTCTAAAGTTGCATTTGGTAACGTTATGAAACCTGTTTCTTTTTATTAAATTTCAAATTATTATACGAACTTCACTCTGTAGATTTTCTTAGTTTTCAAATAAAATTATATCTTTTGTAAAAATTATAAGCATGAGAAACTTTCTAGTGAAAATCAAAACGTAGTTACATTAGTAGTATAAAATTTTAATCTATGCGCCACAGTTTGCTGATATTTTTGAAATGTAAATTATAAAACTATAAGTATTATACGGGGTGGCCCATAAAGCCACGAATTGTTTTAAAAGTTGCTTTTTTTTAACGACAAATTAATTTTAATATGCTAGGACTTAAATTCTAGCTAGATGAAGAAGCTTTTATATATGATGATCAAAATTAAAATTTAATCAAATTTGAAAATGACGAACGTATGTAATTAACAGTGTTAGTATTAAGGTGATAGTAGGTGAAAATACCTTCTCTTACCTTTTAGCCTAGCTACAGCTTAAGTCTAAATTTAACAGAATAGGTTATTAATTAAGGAAGATACAATTCTACAAAAAGAAATTCCTGTTTTTTTACCTTGCGGTTGCTATTTAACTTTTTGTTTAAATTATTGTATGTATACATTTCCTCCATAACAAATGTTTTCTGTTCGTATTCCAAGTTTCATTTTCATTCCAAGCAGGGCATACTATTTTAGGATCTAAATACTTTCCGCCGTGATGTAGGGGGCGATTAACCGTTTGGGGAACAACTTAATAAGCTCGTATTTGATTCAGAACTGTTTCTGATTTCTCGTATACGCATGGAAATATTTATATAAAATCCTTAACGTATTACTCTAAAAAATTAGGCTAGGGAACATGTACATTAAATTTTAATGCCTTTAAAGTGCTCATAGATCGCCTTCTTTTGTTATACAAGCTCTACATATATAGTAAATAAAACTATATACATTTTGAAGTTATTCAGGTCATCAATGATTTTCTATAGCAGTAACAGGAATAATTATGCATATTAAATGCTGGCAATATTCAATTGTTGTAAAATACGAAGTTTGGCAATACAATTCTTGGATTGCCGCTGCAGCTCTGAAGTCACGTGAAATTGAACTAAAAGTAAAGCAGCATATAACAGTTCACAGTTTTATCAATAGAGGCTGGTCAAGCCGAGATCGAGCAGCTGCTAGTTTCCGCGCAGGACGCTAGCACGAACATCATGTTCCTATAAGTCGTCAAGGAGCAACGAATGAATATTAGAAGAACTTCCAACATGAAATGTTGAAAACTGTAAAATGTACGATAATAACAACTTCAATTAATACTAAGTCCCATTACTATGTGTGAATGGATTAAATTATTCAAAGATCAGGGCGGGGATGTCCTACATGATGTTAAAATTGGACTTTCGCGATCTTTCGAAATGGAGATTCGGTCACAAGAGTTAGTGAAATTGCGACAAAACGCCGAGTCTCCCTCCCAATGATGCAAAAGAGGTAACATCAATAAGGAGAGCATTAGACAAATTTTACATGAGGATCTTGGAAAGAGGAAGTTCTGTGCAAAGTTCGCCCTGAACAGTCTTACGGATGAGCTCAAACGGAGAAAATATACATTCTTTCGACTTGTCGCGAGAATGCGTTTACTGCATCGTCATTGTCGGTGGGTCACGGTTGTATCAGCACGATCCTGAGAAAAGATCAGCGCATGTAGTGGATTGGAAAATCGTCACTAAAACCCCAAAGCATTCATTTATAAAAATTCAGAATCAATACAACGCTTATGACTTGTTTCAATAACCAAGATGTCATGCATTAAAAATGTGTTCTCGAAGGACAAACAGTAAACAATGCATTCTACGCTAAGGTGATGAAAAAGCAATTTCTCCAGTATGGCCGCAATTTCGAAAAAGGAGTAGTTGGTTCTTGTTGCATAACCATGCACCTGCCCATTCTGCAGTGATTAACATTTCTCACTAAACACGACATTGTTGAAATGACCACCTACCTTATTCACCTGACATGGCACCAGCACCCTTTCCTAAAGTAAAACTCCCTTCCAAAATGAAACGATTCCAGAAAGTAGGAGCTCCTAAGAAATATGTAACCGTTAAATTGAATGCAGTTTCCTCGGACGCCTTTATCGATTGTTTTCAAAAACTTTAACAACTTTACGATGAATATAGTAAAGTAAATGGAGATTCATTTAAATAAATATCAGACATTTTTGAATTTCTTCGATTGTTTTTCTTTTTATATGCCAATTTTTATTAAATGACTAAAGTCCGTAGACTTTTACCATTAGACAACCCGATAAGGAAAAAACTTAAAAAGTTTTGTTTGGTTTCTGCGTGCAAGCCAACGTTACGGGTATATGTTACCCAGTCACGGTTACAAGACGTGCAATGTGAATAGAAGGAAAGTTCCAACAATTTCAGACTATAAAAAATATTTATCTTAGGCCCTAAAATACTTATTTAGCGTTGATTACACTGCAGATTCTCCCAAAAATCGTTTACCTTCTATGTGTCGTTTGACATTTTTAAATAGGTAACATCTAGTAGGGGTTAGATGAAGCCTACAATGCGGGTGGCTGAGCTCGAAAAATACACTGATAGGTGACCACTGATATAACTTTGGGCTAATGCGCAGAGGCCTTGTCCTGAAGTAGTTCGATTCTGACAGTTAACTTCGACAGTTATCTTGTTACAAAGATTATCTAAAATGTTTTCGCACAGTTTCCACATCAAGTGGGCACAATATTCACCCGTGATTTTGAATTTTGGCTGCAATTACAAAAATGCTATGATTACCTGAAAAATGTGATGCGGTGATTTTGAGGACGATATTTTTCGCGGAAAATAGTCCTTCGTGTTTTCGTTGCATGGATCTTGTTTCCTGATTATGAATCTACGTTTCATCAACAGTACAAAAACACTGCCCTTGTTGTTTTTGAGAAGTGCAACATTTTTCATTGAATATTCCACTGCTTTTTGCCTATCGAAAACGAAAAGGTTTATCAGTGTACATCTTGCAGACGCTTATGCCAGATGATGATGGTTATGCAGAATCTATTTAACTGTAGCACACGAAACAGTAATTTCTGCAGCTATCAAAAAGAACTATTTTCTCGAGGGATGTCTTTATCTGTAATCACTTCCGTTGATGTTCCTGACGTGAACTGGTCATTAGATGTTTTCCGTGGCGTATTTCTGCCGCCCAAAATATTTTGGGGCCGTTCTTCAATTGATAATGTGTAACGTTTAAGCGAATAACCTTGGTTAAACCAAATTTCATGTTGTGGCATATGACTTGGATAATTAAAGATTCATCAAAATTAAAACCCTAACATTTTCTTAAAGGGGCGAAGCGGAGAGCTTCAGAACTCCCCTCTTAAGAGCACCGTCCCGTTGAAACTACATCATTATTCGCAATGTTACTGCCACTACTTGTAGCAAAATCGGTGAAATTTCTTGACGAAAGTGTATGTAGTTAGCTACATTAAAATAATTTTGTACCGTAAAGGGTGTAGTTATGTGATCATTGATAATAATAGAAGTTTGCATTGAAATAATGTTGGAATCTGGATCAACGATTTGCATGTGGGTTTTCCAATTCCTATGTGCGTATAATATGCAACTACCTAATGAATTTTGAGATAATCTGACACACATGGATTTATTTATTTCACTATAGTCTATTTCTGTAGCTAAAATATGTATAGACTGTTAATAATTATAAGTGCTAATAACTCAATAGCAACTGATATCCGGAAACAAATTGTATCATTAAACACTGCCAACAGTAACATTTTATAGACAGTGCATATTTTTTTGTTTACATAATTACAAATTCTGCTAGCATTTGCTATTGGGTTGGGCGAAACTTTTTCAATGGGGCTCGAACCCACTCTCGGCGCCACTGTCTGTTCTTCACTTGATTGTTACCATTATTATAAGCCTAAGAATCTGCATAAGGTACAACCAATTTACTGTATTACAGCATCATCAACCTGTGGCATAAGGCCTTGGTTTTTACAGAAATAACTCAGAACTTCACAGTGTTCAAGCATGTATTTACATTCGATTATTTTGAGGTCGGTTTTTGGACCTGAAAATCATGTAAAGTATCGGCGGTCCGTGCAAAAAGGGGTTGGCAAGCCAATATAATAGGTGCATCTGACTCGATCTGACACAGAGAGCCTGCATGGTCAGTAGTTAGTAACAGCATTAATAAATCGACGGAATCACATCCGCCCCATTCATCTGCATATGTGTAAATTAGGTTGGCGTCGCTGTGAAACGGCTAAAATGGATTATTTAGGGCATCTAGGTTGAGAATTTGGATTCTAATTACCTACTGATAATAATAATGGCACTTTATATGAACTCGAATAGGCAGAACTAGCTCATCGAGAAATGTAATTGTAACGGCAATTTTGGGTCGGTCGGCATGAATGAAAAATGAAACCGCCTTCTGTAGTAAAGCTTGTATTCTTTTTAAATATTTGTTAAGCGTCGATCTGTTTCTGGTTTTCAACCTTAAAACTAAAACTGGGAATTTAATCATCATAGTTACTTCTGTAAGGTAACAATATAAGAAAAGCAATTTTATTGAGTTGTTTGCTGTACATCTGATTACAGTCAGAATTTCTTTGCTTTGATGATAGAAAACTTATTTTGACGTTGATTCCGGTTTATAATTTGTATTTCACAAGTAATATAAAATACGTTTTATTAAATTGCTTTGCATCTTTATTTCTACGATATAAAATTAATAATTGCATCCGTGTATACAGGGTGACCGTTTTTCGAGTTTAACCATGGGGATCTCGGTTATTTGAAGAGATACGAAGAAGGCTAAATTAGGGCAAAGTTGCGCAATTAGAAGTCTGTTAAAATGACCTTTTCAAATTTCGAAAATTCCGAATGGTTTCGAAAATATTCGCAAAAAATTGAAATTTTGAAAAAACGTTTTTATTTTTTCTAGGCTTAATTTAAAGAGATAATTAGAAATAATTGAACTTCTTCATAGCCATTTTTTGCTCTCTTCAACGTGGTATTTTCAAATTTAAAATCCGACGTTTCGTTTTCATGCAACCATCGTCAACTTCATTTTTTTAAATACGGTCCTGGATTTTTTATATCGGATTCCGAATCTCCTTGCAATTCTGCATTCGGTGATATGTGACACGTAATAATTCTATTAACTTTTAGGTTAGATTTTGCTGATTTTGTGATGTGATTGTTCGAATTTGTTGATTCGGCCCTGTTTTCAATTTCACATAAGCTGAGAACTTAATAATTAAAACCTTTCAAATAACTAATAAACATTCTACCACACAACATAATTTTAACGTAAAGTATAATTGAATTATCAAGTAAATTACAAACTACAAAATTATAAAAGATGTTCAAATACTTCACCATCTACTTCTAAACAAAGGCGTGCTCGTTTTCGTAAATTGTAAACCGCTCGTAAGACGTGTCTTCTTCTTATTTTAGTCCGTATGGTATTTATTATTTTCCTACGTAGTTCATTAATATCAAGGGGTACGGTTTTGTAAACATAATTTTTTACGTCACCCCAGAAAAAATAATCGAGTGGTGAAAGGTCGGGAGACCTGGCTGGCCATCTTACGTCACCATTGTTGGCAATCACTTTACCCGGGAACATTTCCGAAAGGCAATCTGAAATTCTCCTGGCATTATGCGGCGGAGCACCATCCTGTTGATACCAAAGGCGATTCAGCCGATTGAGACAAATATTATCCTCGATGAAATCGGCCAAGAAAGTACGTAAAAATTGTAAATACAAATCTGAAGTTAAGTTTTCTTCATAAATGAAGGGTCCAATAATTTGGTCGCCTAGTAAACCAACCCATACGTTCAATCCAAATCGGATTTGTGGATGCCGTGCTTCATGTCCGCGTGGGTTTTCCACGGACCAAATATGCTCGTTGCGGTGGTTAAACAAACCGGAATTTGTAAATTTGCACTCATCGGAAAATATTACATCTTTGAGAAAATTGGGATTCAACTGAATCTGATTGGTAATAAATCTGCAAAATTCCACACGTCGAAGACTATCTCCTGGGTAGAGAGTATGAGTAATTCGAATTTTGTACGGATGATATTTGTGTTTTTTAAGTACCCGCCATACAACTTGCTGGGAAATATTGAGTTGTAAAGCAATTTCCCACTAGGAAGAAGTTGGAGCCGCTTGAATCTAAATATTAAAATGTTATAAATTGTATTAAACCTACATCTTTGTTAATATTCTTCAAACTTTTCTTACCGCTCCTAAAATACGCAGTTCATTATCAGTTATCCTTAATCCCTATCTTCCTCTGGGATTTTTGAAGGAACCGTGTTCACCCAAATTTCTGTGCAACAGCAAAAAATAAGACAATGATGGTTGAGCTCTTTCTGGATAGCGCTGTAGGTAAATCTCGGCACTCCGTTTAACATTCCGGTTTGAGGCGTAATAGATTTGAATCATATCTCGCTTCTCTTCATTTGAAAATTGCATTATTATTAATAATATCTACTCAAACTAATCGAAGAAAATGCAATTTAATGTGTGTTAAAACTGACACAAATTACAGTGACAGTTGCCATTAGTAATGAAGTTTGCGATTGTTTCCAAAATACCCTTTAATTTGTTTTATTTTTTATTAAGGCTAAAAAAGTCTCTTTTAGTCTTATCCCACGTTTCGTATTTGTACTTTCGTTAGTTAAAGATAGAATTCAATACATTTTTACATATCACCGAATGCAGAATTGCAAGGAGATTCAGAATCCGATATAAAAAATCCAGGACCGTATTTAAAAAAATGAAGTTGACGATGGTCGCATGAAAACGAAACGTCGGATTTTAAATTTGAAAATACCACGTTGAAGAGAGCAAAAAATCGCTATGAAGAAGTGTCAATTATTTCTAATTATCTCTTTAAATTAAGCCTAGAAAAAATAAAAACGTTTTTTCAAAATTTCGATTTTTTGCGAATATTTTCGAAACCATTCGGAATTTTCGAAATTTGAAAAGGTCATTTTAACAGACTTCTAATTGCGCAACTTTGCCCTAATTTAGCCTTCTTCGTATCTCTTCAAATAACCGAGATCCCCATGGTTAAACTCGAAAAACGGTCACCCTGTATATTACTATCATGAGTACGTTTCATTACTCACGCACACGACGCAACTACACTAAATTTAAGCCTATTACAGCAATACGGTTCGTTTAATAACATAAGCTTTAAGGTTCAAACAATCTACAAAAAGAAATTACAAAATTGAGGAACACCGTTGCAAGAAAGAATTTTATACATATAAATTAAGTTTGTATTAAAACATATGATATTTATGAGCATCTGTCAGAAAATTCAACTTCTCATTTACTATAGCATTAGAATTATTACATGACTATTGCAAGTAGTTAATTGTTTCTGTAATAATTAATTTGTAAAATATATTTGTATTCGTTTGTCTAATAAATGTATATAATTTTATGAAAGGTGATAATCTTATTCCTAAATTTATTACCAGGATATACCATCGATATTAGAATTTAAAAAATTAAAATCCAAATGATACCCAAAAGGATGAACACCCAAATTATAAAATTATTGTTATAAGAATATCAACATATATCAGAAGTAAAATTAAAATGTTATTCTATGACAGAATACATGCTGCAGTATTTTTTCCTAAATTTCTGGTTTTGATTGTTGCTACAAAGAAATATATTTGTAGGATTTGTTACCTTCCGTGGTGAGGTTTTTCAAACTCCGTCAATTTTTTGCTAATCAAGTAAGGTATCTGTGCCAAATACGGCCCGCACGAAAATAAGACCCACTAATGATATTTGAATAGTTAAAGAATTTTGCAAACATATAGTACCATAAAGTCTTCACTCGGCATGAGTACAAATAATTTCTTTAGATGGCCACACCAGATATGTTGTAATTTCGCGGTAAAACCATAGTGCAAATTTTACTCACCCTTGTTGTTAAAATTGACAAGAGTAAGTATAAGATTTTTCAGAATTTACTGCAAATTTATGTCTGAAAGTAGCATTGCAGTATTCCTTGGAATGTTCTTTTTCATTTTATTTATTTATATCATTCTGCTTTCAACTTATTTGCATATCACATCTCATAACCTAAAATATGTGCTGGTTTTAATGGGGGTTCAAACAAGACCCAGTTGACCGCACTAAAACTGTAGGGGAGGGGGCTTGTTCTTGAATTATTATTTTCATGTAGCTCTTGGGCTATGGCCGAGGCAAAGCAAAAAAGAGCCCTTTGGGGAGAAGAATCCTTAAGACGGGCAATGAATGGCTTAAATAATGGAATTTCTCAACGAAGGGTTTTGGAAAAGCTTGGAATACCGGGAAACTTATATAGGCTTACCAGAACATGATGATTTGGATTACTTGTGTAGCTCATGCCACTGAGAATTGATTTTATTATTAAAAAATATATATATGCGAATTTTATTGGCGGGCCTTATTAGGCACATTGTACGTAATTAGGCCCACAAACAATGTTTTTTTCAAGAAGTAATAACTTTTTGTGACTGCTTCCTTTGTTTATATATTTATGCAGTTGTGTTAAGAAACCAATAAACTTTCATTTAATAGCCAAATCCGAAGTTTTTAGTTGTTTTTACTAGCAGATATTTCAAAACAAAAGTTAGGTGGGCCTTATTTGGCTCAGGTACCTTATTTTCAATTACCCAAGTCCACAACTAAATACTTAACTAAAATTATATTTAATTTATTTCTAAAAAACACATTAAACGAGAACCCACAAGAAATCTCTTCTTTTTTCATCAGAATTGCCCATTGTTTTTAAATTAGACTACTAAGACTCACTGTACTGTATTAAGAAAGAAACACGAAAAACTTAGACTGTAGTGTACGAAAAAAAAAAATAAGCAATAAGACTTGCTAAATAATATATAAAGTATATACCGTGTGCTGACTTTGAATACGCTCCATAGAGATAATACATGCATTTGTGGAGTTCTTCAATTTCTTACTCCCCAAGTTGAAAACCGCACCGAAAACAAGGTGTAGACATAAGGGGCGTTAATTATCCAGAGATTTCATCTATTGTGGTTTTTTATAATTCAAATTAAATGATAAATTTGAAAAACTTTGAAAAAATGTCTACATGTAGTGTAGTAATACTGCCAAATCCGGTGCGAAATTGCTGCCATCATAGCGCAGTGGCAAAGGATTCGCTTTCTAATGTGATCTTCGGGAGTTCGAATCTCCCTTTCTACTTTATTATTTTGAAATTCTTCTTCGTATGAAAAATGTTTTATTTATGTGAATCCATCTGTGTTAATAGTATTCTCTAAATACTCATCATCCAAAAATACATGCATTTTTTGAGTTTCACAAATTATAAAACAGTTTTATTTAAATGTTAAATTTACCGTTACACGTTAGCAATATCAATGAAATCGTTTAACGCTAATTATTAACGCAAATAAGGCTTACACCTAAAGGCAGAAAGGCCTAGGACTAAGTAAGTAAGTAATTATTAACGCAAAAAAAATTTAAATTAAATCAAATTGTTCAAATGAATTACCATCTGCATTCAAAGATTATAAAATTGACTCCGCACTTGAGCAAGCGTTCTTGGGCTAATTTATCTACAACATTCGATAATGTTGTGTATTTCGAGAATAATGAACAACTGGATTTACAAAAACAAAACTTTTTTATAAAAAATAATGCCAAAAAAAAAGCAGAAGGGAGAATTCGAATTCCCGAAGATCGCATTGCAAAGCGAATCCTTTGCCTTTGCCACTGTGATATGGTGGTGGCAATCGCGCACCGGTTTTGGCGATATTCTTACACCAAATAGGTATACCTATAAATTTGTTCATAGTTTTTCAAATTTATCATTTCATTTAGTATTATACGAAGTGTGTTAAATTAAAACCCATATTTGCTTTATAAAAAATGTATTCAACAGTTTAATTACAAATAATTACCGTCACCGTTAAGGCACCGCTTCCATTATTTTACTAACCGACGTATACCCTGCTCATAGAATTCTTGTGGCTGCTGATTGAAGAAGTCTTCCACAGCTATCCGTATGTCTGCGTCACACTCAAAATGCCGACATTTTAACGCCTTTTTCAGCGGTCCAAAAATATGGAAATCGCAAAGCGATTGATCCAGGCTATAGGGTGGATGCTCTAAAACCCTCCATTTCTTTGGTTAACGATTTTCTTTTACCACATTAGCAACATGAGGCCTAGTATTGTCGTGCAGCTAAATGTACGTACGTATGTACGTTTCTGTCTTATTGCTTGATGAAGCTTGTTCAAAGTTTCATTGTACAGATTTGCATTGACATTTACTCCAGGTTTCTTAAACTAAGTATATCAACGAGGGTCCTTCATGGTCGAAAAGAAATGATAGCATCACCTTGCCTACAGAAGGTTGTACTTTAAACTTCTTCGGTGGTGGTGAACTTGAATGTTTCCACTGCATCGACGATAACTTACTGGATGTCTCGTAGTGATGACACCAAGTTTCGTCACCAGCAACTATTGACAGCAGAAAGTCATCACCATTTTGTCTATAATCTGTAAGGTGTTGCAGAGATAAGGCTATTCGTAAGCATTTTTGTTCATTAGACAAGAGACGACGAATGCATTGCGAAGAAACTTTGCTGTAACCCAGATTACGAACAATAGTATGGAGAGATCCTACAGTCGCACAAACAATTTCTGAAAGTTCTCTAATTGAAATTCAACGATTTTCTCTAATAAGGCCTTCCGTACATGCCATATTGTTTTCTGTTAATGCAGTATACCGGGCACCTGGTCGCGGCTCATCCATAATCCCCTCTTTTCCTTTCTTAAATTTTCCTTCACATTCCACATTGTTTCACAGTTGGGTACGCAATACATGCATGTCCATACACTGCTTGCATTCGCGTATTAATCTGCAATGAATGCATACCCTCAGCGCATAAAAATTGTAAGACCGCACGCTGATCAGACTTGAGCGGATTTTCAGCAACAAACGCCATTTCAAAATCGAAGTTTTAAAAGTCAGAACCAAATTCAAACGCCAGAAACTTATTAACGTGTTGCTTACAAACACTACTAACATTAACAAACGTCATTTGAATTATTATTGCATTTGTTTTCAAGGCTAAGTTGATCAAAGATGGGTTTCAGTTGAACAAGCGTCGTAAAAATAACACTACAGATGTACTCTCTGGAAAATTAACGTCCCTTCTACAAACACCATGGTGATTTTTTCAAGTTGGGGAGCAGGAAATTGAAGAATTCCACAAACGCGTGTATTTTCATTATGGAGCGTATCCAAAGTCAGCACACGGTATAAGGATATACTATTGAAAAGCGTTTCCCTCGAAATACCACATTAAAGTCTTCCAAAATAAAATAAATCTGCCGTTAAGTAAAGCGGCAAAATCGTATCATAAAGTAGTTCGTAAAATACTTTAATGAAAATAATTAATAAAAGTAAACAGAAGTAAGGCAAACGTGCTTGAAAGGTGTACGACACGCGTATTGAAGAGAAGTTGGTTAGAAATAGTAATAGTAAAAGGCTGAATTTACGAGTATTACTCAAACCTTCGGTAATTTGCGGCTGAAAAAATAAATACGACAAATCACACACAAAACAAACCATAACTTGAAATTAAATTCAAAGATTTATAAAAGGTCATCTCATCTTATGCATTTTAAAAGTGGCAAAACACTAGTAGAATGGGCTAACATTTAAAATTTTAGGAGGTAGCTAGGGGCTTCGATTCCACTTACAGCGGAGGTCTAAGATTGCTTTTCAACCGGCTTAGTGCACTTGTCTTTAGATCCAAGGGACGCGAGTTCGAATTCGGCTGAGGTCGGTGAGATGTTTCTAGCGGGGAAAAATCTGAAAGTGCGCCTTCTGTCGGATAAGAAGTAAAGCCGTATGTCCCGTGCCACTGCGATGTGTGACCCGTTAAAAATCACTAGTGGAGTTGGAATTACCCCAGATAGGCAAAATCATAATTGTGTACAACAAACTAAGAGCTTCAGTGTATAGAGCTGCTTGAAAAATTGTGTCCTAGATCTCGCCCAATCAAAACTTTGATAGTTCGACACTCTAAGTAACTAGTAAAGTAGTGTAATTATTTTTGAATGCCAAAAAGTAAAATAACGAAAAAAAAAGAACATTCGTATAGAACAACAACCACTGTGTGAAAGTTAATGGTTTGTTCAGTTCAGTACAAAAATAAAAAAGAACGCATTAATTTGATTGCAGGTTTGCAGCGCTGAATTTGAATTTTGGTTTTTCTAAAAGCCACAATTAATTGATTTTATTTATAGCATAGTAGTGACGTTAACATGAATTTTATTTATAAAATATCCATAATATTCTGAAATTGCCGTCTGTGATTTCCAACACGTAATAAACTTAGAACAAATAACAAATCATAATACGTAATGATTATTGGGTTTCCATTTTGAGACTCATATAGAAAAATATTTAGCAACATGACAAACTTTCCAATAAAAACAATGTACACCTGATACGTCACTTATAAACTTATCGGTAAATAGTATTTTAAAAAGTCGTGATTTTTTTTAAACAATACACAGAAGGAAAATATTGAATAAAGTAATTCAGTTAGATTATAATTTTTTTAAATTAAATTAAAAAAAATTGTTTTCACATAAACCTTACGGCAGTATTAGAATATTTTAAGGTAAAATAATTGTGATCTAGATGCAACATGTAGGACCTTGCATGTTTGTAATCCTCTCAGGGCCGTCTAGTTGTATCTTTGAAAGCAAACTCCAACCAACGTAAAAGACAATACTAATAATATACCAGAAAAGAAATGGGTAACAGAGTCTTCGCATTGTTCTGATTGTAAACAAATTAGATAAATCTTAAGATTGAGGGTGTGTGCATAAAATTCTTAAAGAACGTTAGTTTCTAATTTAAAAAAATGAACGTTAGTTTCTAATTTAAAAAAATAAAAGTAAAAGGGGCAATTAGCTTAAATGATTAGAACATGGCATAAAGATAGCTCCAAAAACATACTACAGCTACAAATGTATTATTCTTCAGTAAGTTCGTAACACACACGAACTGTCAAAACATTCGAAACGAATCAATGAACACGGTTTACTTTGGGGGTTCTAAGCCTATTCATTGCACCAAAAGAACTACAGCAGACTGTTGACAACTAGCATTGTTTTATTAAAAATAAAGCAACTCAAATGATAATAACTAATCTTAATGTAAAGGGTAAGCAAAAACCTTTATAAATGTGGCGGTTTTGCGGTGATCTAACTAGTGTTAAAATAAGTATTTTAACCGCCTAGCTTTAAAAATTGGATTTGGTGCCATCAGTCATTACCTATTATGAGTTTTCTAGTTAGAGATGTCTTTGAACATTAAAAACGAACTTTGAAAAACGTAACAATTGTATCTTATAGGTAATGTAATAATCGAAAACTGTTTGTAACTTAGTATTGTGTCCACGAAAAAATAAAGAAAATAATATTTATATTTATTGCAAAACTATTATTTTATTCCTTAAATCAACAGCAAATTCAATCCTTGAAAAGACTGACCCAGTTGTGATAATTTAATGAAAATTAAAATTAAGGTAAACAAACCATGACCTTCACTCGCTAAATCAAAGGCAGATAAAAATTCTCCATAACTGTTGTGTTGGATGAATCAAGGTTAGAAGTTAAGATACGTATATCAAACGGTTAGTTTCAAAAATTGGATATGTGTTATAATTAGTCGGTTATGAGGGCTTGAACATTACCAAAGATCTGTGAATTTGGCAAGTAGTTAAATGTTTCTAGATTGTAACATTATTACTTTACAGAAAATTACGCTCAACTAAATGCCCCACCCCTTTCAGGACATTTTCCCCGTTATGCTAGGACGAGGGTAGCTTCTACTACTCCAAGATGTTGAATCTGGATAGTCTTTTTATTTAATAACTTTTGATAATAGTTAAAATAGCGGCCCAATAGCGATGGTCTAACGACGGTTAAGGTCAAAAGGATTAATTAATGTTGAAGGACTTTGAATCCTTTAATGAAGGGACCTAAAAGGTACCACACCTACTAATGATAAACATCCATGAATCCCTTGGTGAAAAGACCTAAAGGGCATCATGCTCGTTGGTGGTAAATAACTTTCAATCCTTTGGTAAACCACCCAAAGAGCACTATGCCCGTTAGTGATAAATAGCTTTGAATCCTTTAGTGAACGGACCTAACAGGCACCATACTCACTAATGATAAATGACCACGAAACCCTTGGTTAAAAGACCCAAAGAGCATCATGTTAATTAATAATAAATGACCTTGCGTCATTTGGCAAAGAACCCCATGAGCACAATGTCCATTAAAAATAAACAACTTTAAATCCTTTAAGTGAAGGAATCTAAAAGGCACCATTCCCATTAATGGTACATGACCATAAGTAAAAAAGAGACCCCAAGGGCACCATATTCATTAATGTTCACTGATGTTGAATCCTTTAGTGAAAGGACCCAAAGCTTATATTACAACTTTTAAGTTAAAGAAAATTCGAAGCAATTCGACACTTTGATTTACACCAAAAATCCCACACAATTACAAGAAAATTAAAAAAATCTACCTCTTCCACTCCTCCCGACGAATCGCAAGTCATTGAATTTGGCGACCTGGTTCTTCATGACTGCCGTGGAGTTCCTCAACTCTGCACAGTAGTTCTCGTCGTTGCCTGCGCGGACCGTGACGACGGTCCCATCCCCAACGTCCCCCAGAGCAACCACCTTGAACGCCACCGGCAGCGTTTTATTGGACCTCCAGTGCGACGGGAGTTGGGAGCACAGGAGATAGGGACTCCCGGTGCGAACGAGCTCGCCCGGGTGCTCGGCCTGGATCTCGTGTATCAAGTGCTCGGTCCACCACATGTCCTGGTTGTTAGCACCCCCATAGCCCCCCGAGGGTTCCATCGTCGAAATTTTGGGCCACGCTTCTTCCGACACCGAGTAGCAGTTTGTCAAGCCAACGGGTAGATGCATAGAGAACGAGTTTTTTGGCCGTTGATTTTTATTCCTTAGTCTTCTTCTTGCTCGATAAATCTGATTGGAACGGCTGGTTTTTTCCGAAGGTTTCACTTGAGTAGCTCGATGAATTTGGTACTCTCTCTTCTGGATCTAATGGTTCTATCGAATATCTTATTGGAAATTTAGAAATTTACTTCACCTCCCGGGCGATCGTTAACAGTTTTTTTTGGAACAGAAAACGAAATGGTAATGATCAAGAACACCATAACAATTAGGAATCCCAGTCTTTTCCGGATTAACTCATTTTATTTATTAACTCTGCGACTTTCACGTTTTGTTTGTGATGATTCATATTGAATTAACGGGAATCGCATGGGTTTTTACGTCAGAGGCTTGTCACATATGAATCGGAAAAGGAATTGCTGCACCAAACGGCGGTTTTATAAAGACAACCTTCTCGAATTTGGATTACGCACTATGGATTTTAGAGCGGATCGAAATCGTCCAGGATTGACTTACAAAATTTTATTTAATTTAAGTTGAATTCAATCTGAAGTCAGTTCATGTCAAAGAGCACTTCAAGTGGTTCGTACTTTTAAAAAGTTTTCGCATGCGCACACCTGAACTTTGCCCAAATTTCCCGAGCGCGTTTAATCCCGCGACGCAAATCCGCTTGACCATCTGTTTATACCGACAGTCAAAACACGACTAGCTTAACAGAAATGTTGTATAGTCATTGGAAGCATTGTGCGGTGAAAATGCGGTTTGCCTTCCCATACACCGAGAGCGAGAGGGAACCACGGTGTAGGCTAAGCGTGGAAGTGAGAGGGGACTAGGCACCGCGCGCGCGTCGTAGTAGGCCGGTTTCGCGGCGTGCTTGATTCATAATGCTCTGATGCATAAGGTGTACCATTGTTTTTACGGAATACTGCCCGTTTGCGTCGATTTTGAGCGCAATGTAAACGTTCTTTCCAAGCGGAATTTGCCTGAATTTATTTACCGGAAAAGGCGGGTCGGGGCGGGATCTCGAGGCCGCAAATTGATATGAAATTGTGTTTTATTAAAATTTATTTGTGTGATTTTCTGATTGCCGTAGCGGTTTCTTTCTAACTTCCACGGCAAACTTCAGTTCTTGTGCCGAAAATTAATTAGAAGCGGGAATCGGCTCGGGTTAAACTTGCTTATCGTTTTTGCGGAAGGAAACCGGAAAATCCCGTCATTTCTAACGTTTTTTTAAGCAATGGCTGCATGCTCGAAGTCGGCTTAAGAATTTCTTAGCATCTAGCGACGGCTGAAAAAATTGTCGGTTTGATATCGCAACTTCATTGGAAATTCCTTGGAAATCACTTTGGGAAAAACAATTTTTTATTTTGTCTGATCAGAAGATTTTGGAATTTTAAGTTATACCAAACTTTATTAATGCGAATATACAAGTTTTGTTTACAAAAACGAATCCTTAAATGTTTTGCAAACCCTTGCAGTCATAATTTTTATGAAAATACATCTATCTACATGTTCGTTTATAAAAACACAAAAAATTACGACTAAGATTAATAGGAATGTAATTTTTTCCGAGAAATAGATACTATTCGCGCAGTGTCTTATTCTTTACAGTTTGGCATGGATTTAAATGCCTATTATTCAATGTATTCTTCTTTAAGAAATATTGACTTTCGGGTACCTATACATTTAAAAAATTGCTTTCCTAGTTTCTTTTGCTTTTTCTTGGAAAATTTTACTTTTTTTCTTTCGAAAAGGGTTCCTTCAATTCTTGAATAATGTGAAGAGTAAGTTTAAAAGAAATACATCTTCTTCTCTAGATATACATTAAGCATTCATACTTTTCTATTTTTAATTTATGTAAACCTACAATAGATTCTTAAGCAAATGAGTCCTTGAAGGGCTTGAAGGCGTAGAATTTATTTATTGTAAATAATATTGTTTTACTTGCAGGAATGCTATTATCAGATTTTCTTATTCTAAGGTACCTGTGCCAAATAAGGCCCATCTAATTTTTCTTTTCAAATTTCTGCTAGTAAAAACAAATAAAAACTTCGGATTTGGCTATTAGATAATAGTTTATTGGTTTCTTAACACAACTGCATAAAATATATAAACAAAAGAAGCAGTCATAAAAAGTTATTAAATTCTTGAAAAAAAAACATTGCTTGTGGGCCGGGCCTAATTACGTACAATATGCCTAATAAGGCCTATAAAATTCGCGTATATTTTTTTAAATAAACAGTAAAATCAATTTTCAGTCGCAAAAGCTGCGCAAGTGAATCCAAATCATCATGTTCTGGTAAGCCTATAGATAGGTACCTATAAGTTTCCTGGTACCAAACAGAACAGTCTTTACACATTCGCATGCTTAAAACTTCACCACCCAGAAACTCTCTCACCACCTAAACAGCCTAAACCACGTTTTTCCAGCAGATTTTGCATTTTCGTTGAATGAATGTTGTTCTCCATTCATTTCAATGGAACGATAAACTTGATGTGTTAGCATTTTCGGGGTAAGTGGCATACCAATTTTGCAAAATCGAATAATGCGATCCACAAGTTCAGCTTTATTTGCAGGCGATAGGACGGTTTTTATTCCTAATCGACGTTAAGTACTTCAGCTTTTAATGTAATTACGCAAGGTGCGTCTTGGTATTCCAAACTTTTTCGAAACTCTTCGTTGAGAAATTGCATTAGTTACGGCATTCAATGCCCGTCTTAAGGATTCTTCTCCCCAAAGGGCTCTTTTTTGCTTTGCCTCAGCCATACTCCAAAAGCTGCATGAAAATAATAATTCAAGAACAAGCCCCCTCCCCTACAGTTTTAGTACGGTCAACTGGGTCTTATTTGAACCTCATTGTCGGGCCTTATTAAAACCAGCACATATTTTAGGTTATGAGATGTGATATGCAGTTGCAAAGTTGAAAGCAGAATGATATAAATAAATAAAATGAAATAGAACATTCCAAGGAATACTGCAATGCTACCTTCAAACATAAATTTGTAGTAAATTCAGAAAAATCTTATACTTACTTTTGTCGATTTTACCAACACCGGTGAGTAAAATTTACACTATGGTTTTAGAGCGGAATTACAACATATCTGGTGCGGTCATCTAAAGAAATTATTTGCACTCCTGCTGAATGAAGACTTTATGGTACCACATGTTTGCAAAATTCTTTAACTATGCAAGTATCATTAGTGAGCCTTATTTTCGAGCGGGCCTTATTTGGAACAGGTACCTTATATATTTTTTTGTGGATATAATTCCACTATCCAATGTTCTTTTTGACAAATATTGGCTCTCTTAGTGTAGGTATTTAAAACAATCCAATTAGAATTGTGTTTTTTTTTTGAAAAACCGGTCTTCACAAAATATTAAAAGAATTTTCTTCGTTTCTTCCTTAAATGAGTTTGTGATTCTTTGCAATTTCCTGTAGACATAGTTAATGTAATCCAATGGCCTTTCTTTAAGAAATGTTAGCTATCATAGAATATGTTTCAAAAATCTTGAAATTGGATAAGATGTTGTGGGTATTTTTAGGAAAAAGTCAACCTTCATAAAATATTAAAAGAATTATCTTCTTTTCTTCCTTAAATGAGTTAATGTAATCCAATGGCCTTTCTTTAAGAAATGTTAGCTATCATAAAATAATTTTCAAAAATCTTGAAATTGGATTAGGAAAATGTCAACCTTCATAAAATATTAAAAGAATTATCTTCTTTTCTTCCTTACATGAGTTTGTGATTCTTTGCAATTTCCTGTAGACATAGTTGATGTAATCCAATGGCCTTTCTTTAAGAAATGTTAGCTATCATAAAATATTTTTCAAAAATCTTGAAAATGGTTAAGATGTTGTGGGTATTTTTAGGAAAAAGTCAACCTTCACAAAATATTAAAAGTATTTTCTTCTTTTTTCCTTACATGAGTTTGTGATTCTTTGCAATTTCCTGTAGACATAGTTGATGTAATTCAGTGGCCTTTCTTTAAGAAATGTTAGCTATCATAAAAATTTTTTCAAAAATCTTGAAATTGGATAATATGTGGGTATTTTTAGGAAAAAGTCAACCTTCACAAAATATTAAAAGAATTTTCTTCTTTTCTTCCTTAAATAAGTTTGTGATTCTTTGCAATTTCCTGTAGACATAGTTGATGTAATTCAATGGCCTTTCTGTAAGAAATGTTAGCTATCTTAAATATATATATCAAAAATCTTGAAAATGGATAAGATGTTGTGCGTATTTTTGGGAAAAAGTCAACCTTCACAAAATGCAAATGTAAAGGATTTTTCCTGTATCGAAAACGGAGTTTCTTAGGCTTCATACTTTCTTGTAAATAAATTTCTGTAATTTACTGTCTCCTTTTTATGGAAGTTGAAGTCTGCTTTTCAAAAAGAAGATTTTTGATTTTGTGCTGAAGGTAGCTCCTGGATTTTCTAAGAAAATCCCGAATAAAATTAAACTAAGTACTTATATTATGTTTCTTGGCAATACTTGTTGATGGATGCTTTTATTTAAAACATTACAAGCAAATATATTGAAATGTAAAAAATAACCAGAAGTATTACTTACATACCTATATGTATCGACCTTGATATTCGATTTAGGCAAATCTTTGTTAAAATACCTTCTTAATTACAAGCATTTTACCTGCAATACTGTAAAAGTTATTTGTTTTTGGACTGCATTCGTTTGTACGCCTCCTGGAAAAAATGATATTTCATTGAACCTTATTATCACTTCGTTTTTCAACTAACATAATTTTCTGCATAATCACAAATAAGGATAAGATTTGTGTCTATTTATGTGAAAATGTGCAAATATGCAAGCAGTTATACATTATAGAATATTGAAATAACTTTCGATAATATTTTCGTAGGCATTTATAAGTGCAATAAAATTGAGAAAATAATATTGCTAGTTTAAAAAACACACGTACCTACGCAAGAGCAATTTTTGATAGAATTACTATTTGTAATAAAATAAATTCTTATATTTTCAACCGGTAGCGTTTGTCTATCTAAAAGAAGAAAAACTATATTCAACTGAAGAACAATAAATAGTTAATTACTTAAAACTATTTAATTTGTTATAGCGAAATACTTAAGAACTGTAAATGTAAGAAAAATATAAATATGAAATTAAATTACAATTTTCAGCAGTAACGGATTTAGGTAATATATGGCTCCAAGCACTTTTCCAATTTGTGGCCCCCCGTGGCCTTTAAAATATTAAACGAACTAATATACACCACATAGTTTATTATGTATTATGCTTATCTAGTACTTCAAGTTTATTAAAGTAAAACGGTTATTCTAAATTTACAAACAATTGGGCAAGACTTTTACCTAGGAACCCACTAAAAAGTGATTTTCCATTCAGATTAATATTTACTGTTTTATTTTTGTGCAGAAATTTTTCTAAACATGAATAGGTACTAACTACACTTATATTTTAAAAACTAGGGGCCCCTTGGAAAGTGGGGTCCGTCGCACGTGCTTAATGTGCCCTATGTGCCACTAATTCTCAGAAATATGTGTGATTTAGGGAAAAATAGACATGCATACGTATGTGCATCACATGTCGATGAGAGCATATAATAATTCCTACAGTAGTTTTATCAATAGAGGGTGTCAAACAATGATCGAACAAATGTTACTTTTTGCGCAAGACACTAGCGCATGCATGGCGTTTCTGTCAGTCGTCATGAAGCAAAGAGTGAATATTAAATTTTGTTGTTAAACAGAACAAACTTGAACAGAAACATGAAATGTTAAAAACTCTGTACGGTGATAACATATTACTACTGTACTTAATAGCTTAAACATTTCAAAAATGGAAGTGGGATGTTCAAGATGATTCTAAATCCGGGCATCCATAGATTTCAGAGTCTATCGCAACAGCTTGTGAAATTGCGGCAAAAAATCGTGGAATGACTCTCCGAAAGATGGCAGATAACTTGAACATCAATAAGGAGACAATTCCACACAGTTTATATGAAACTTTGGAGAAGAGAAATATCTGTGCAAAATTCGTCATGTACAATCTTACGGATACGCAAAAACGAGAAGAGCTGCATAGTGAACATAGTTCGTTCAAATTTGCCGCGACAATGCATATGTTCTTAATTGCTGATCACTGGTAATGCAGCACGGGTGTTTCAGAATAATTCTTAGTCGAAACGCCAAAGTATGCAGAGGATCGGAAAATCATCACCAAGACCTAAAAAGTTTCGTTTGCAGCAATGCAAATTCAAGACTATCCTGGTTACTTTTTTCGATAAACGGTGTGATCTGTAAAGAATTTGTGCTTGAAACACAAACAGCAATTCTATATGCATTCTGCACGATGCGATCTGATGACGAGATTAATACAGCGCATTTCTCGAGGGTGATGGCAGTTTCGAGAAAAGGGTAGTTAGTTCTTCTTGTCTAACAATGCACGTGCCTATTCTGCACTGATTATGAAAACATTTTTCATGAAATTCACCTGGCTTCGAACATCAGACTTTTTTCTTTCCTTCATCCATTTTTACTGAGTCTTGAGCTGTAATTACAATTATATTAATGTAAATGTTTATAATTTGACAGTTCAGTTAAATTTTGTAGATTTAAGCTTATTAATGTAGTTAATTGGCTGTAATTTGTAGTGGATGCCATTGACATAGCTTATGATGCAACTTTATGTTGTATTTATTTAAACATTAAAGGTGTAGTAATCTGTTTATCTACAAAACCATATAAATTTCATCGACTATTATAGAAATTATGAAATTACATCGGAAACATGTTTAGATTCTGCTATAATTGTATATAAACTTGTAGTACAAGTGATAAGAATGATTTTCGTCATGTTTCCCATAACAACAATGCTGTATTTGTTTATTTATGTGTCACATATTTTGACAATTTCGTTTATATGAGTGTAAATTGCTAAGTTATTTCTAT
>JABXWE010004095.1:0-47952 GCA_014611495.1 Limonius californicus
ATACCCTTTTTGTATCCTTATATACGCCCTGTATAATAGCGGACTCCAAACTATAGCAGTATTATACGGATGCCATTTGCTGCCGCAGATGAATATATATATACATATATATATATATATATATATATATATATATCACGGAACCCTTCTAAAGTATTTTTAATGTTGCATTTCTTGGCCTAGAGTTGACAATCTTCCAAAACTGTAATGGACTTTTTTAATGATTTCAATGTATTATTTGAATATTGAGTTGATAACCACGAATAACCATATTATAGATATTTATAGGATCCTTCAAAACTATTTCTAGAATTTTTATTTCAGTTACTGAACCTTCTTTCAGTGGTCTTTCAAACTAATGTTTCCAGTGATTTTGTGGCACTTTTGGATCTTGAATCCTGTGAAACCATACCATGCATTTTTATCAGAATTCCTGATTTTGTAATTTTGGACCTTTAGTCGGTGATCCTCCATAACCACATCATGGATTATTTCAATGATTTTTGTCGGCGTTGCTTTTTTTGAACCTACAAAACCACATCTTGGATATTATTAAGAATTTCCGATGTTGTTTCAGTTTCTAGACCTTTGTTCAACGATCTTCCAAGTCCATATCATTTATCGTTCTATGAGGATTTTAATGCTGTTGCATTTTTTGATCTTAAACTTGCGCTCCTCTAAAACACTCATGTATTTTTAAGTGATTTTGTTGCACTTTTTTAATCTTCACTCAACAACCCTAAATAAATCCATATCATATATTCTGATTTTGTTTTTTTAGGATCTTTATTCGTGGATTCCAAAAAAGCCACATCATGGATTTTTTGAAGATTTTTGGTGTGGTTGAAATTGCAGATCTTCAATCAGATATTCTTCAGAACTATATCATAGACTTTTTGAAGGATTTCCGATGTTTTAGATTCAGGGCCACACATCGCTGACTTTCCAGATCAATGTTTTAGTGACTTTTAGTGATTCCGTAGAATCGCTAATTCTTTAAAACCATATGATGAGCTTTTACAATAATTACTTATGTTGTTATGCTTTTTGGATTTTAAGTCGGAGATCGTCGAAAGCAGCATTATTACACTATTTTGAAAAACTTCTAATGTAGTTGCAATTGTCGGTTTAATTCTCAATCCTGTAAAACCATTCCAGGAATTGTCCCCAAGAAAGTCGGCAATCTTCTAAAACCATATCATGTTTTTTGGACCTTAAATAGGCGAACATCAAAAATTATCTTGAATATTTTTAATGATTACTGATGTCGTTGGATTTTTGGATCTCATATCGGTGATTTCTCAAAACCATATCATCGATATTTCCAAGGATCTCTGATATTGCATTTTTAGATCCTAATTCGACAATCGTCCAAAACCATCGTGGATTTGTTCAAGAATCTCTGATGTTGCTCTTTTTAACATTAAATTCCATCTATAGATAAACATTGTATACGCCATACAGTGTTTTAAATTTTAATAACTAAGAACAATTGATTTTTAATAAAATCTAAATGTAAAGTTTGACACTGGTTAACTTTTGGTGTATTTTTATTTCTATCCTACATATCATCTTACTTATATCTCGCGACACTACCTCCCATGCAAATAAATTGTAGTATGACTATTTTGACAAGTAATACAACTACTATTTAAAAATATTAAACACAACGCTTGTTTTTGGCTCGTGTGCGCATATTAATCAACCAACTAAATGTTTTCTCATCGCTCACTGCGGGTCACGTTTCTACTGTGCTTTAAAGCACAATAATGTTTGTTTATTTGTCGAATACGCATTACTCGTGCGCTGTAGCGACATTTTTCAGCTGGCCAGCCCACGGACGGTTATTAATTGTTTTCAGGGGCACTCTTTGTGGGCGCACGGGCCCTTTCATGCTGGCCCTCGCGGCCGCGAAGCTGCATCCATCAACGCGCTTTTTGCAGGACAGGCTCGAGTTTATCGCGGATTTTTCCAGAGCTAACCCGTTGCCAGCCCCGCGGGTGGAAGGGCGCTAAGATTCCTCAGCTATGTCCTGGAAACCTGAATCTGATGATGGAGGAATTTCATGCTTGCAGGACATTCGAATTCCACAACGTGCTCGCCACTTGGTATTTTGTAGTTGGCCTGCTGAAAGCCCTATTAGTGGAATTTGGATCAAAGTTGTACTTGAAATAATAAGTATGGGAGGAAGTACTGGATCTACTGATAAAGTTATGAGAGGTATTTCTTAAAAATAAAACGATTATGAGTTTGAAATAGAAAATAATTTAAACAAGAAGTTTTTTTTCTATTTATTCGTTATAGTTTTGAATATTCGAAATTCATATATTGCATGTGGACCTACGTATCTCTTACATAACAGAGGAAACTCGTAATTTAGCCAACAAATATCACAAAACACTACCAGGACATGAGAACACCCGAATCCAACAACTCTCGGAAGAGCCACAAGAAATCAGGACATTGAAAAGAAAATGGCCTTAGGACCAGATTCAATCAGATGTAGAAGACTGAGATAACCCAAAAAGCAGAGCAAAAGCATCGTCATTGGATGGTTTCATCCTGTATGTTTAAAGCAGTCAACTAATTTGTTTATAGCTCTAATTACCACTGAATAGTTGTGAATGTGCAGTTGTAAATGAAACAGATTGATGTGTCAATGATAAGGAAGAAAATAATTTATTAGTAATTCACAAATTTCAGATTTTTCATGATTAGTCAAGAACGTATCAAAATATACAGGATTTATTTTCAGATTCGTAGTCGCCGTACAAAAGCGCAACTTTTCTCTAATTTAACCGACCCCACATTTCTTACCGTTTCCGAAATGCCAACGGTGAGCAATGAAAAATATACCACCCTGTATACTATTATGGTGTTTTATTGAGGGACCTACATATGAGCCCCACATTGCAGCGACAAAAAAATATTATGTTTGAAAAAAGGGAAATGTTGCTTTACTTGCACCCGTAATAAAGATCATTTCCCTTTCATATAAGGAAAAATATTTCAATATTATTACAGAAGTTGTTGTAACAACACAAAGGGCACACTCTTATCTCAGGGTTTATAATATAAATTTTGGTAACTGCTGTATAACCTTTAAATTCTTGCGCTGGTTAACTGAACAAGGCGAAGGATACAAGGTAGTAAACATGAACTTACACTTACTAAGTTGTTTCTTACAAAATATTAAACAACTTTAACAATTAAATGACAAAGTTTCATGAAATAAATAGTAAGGTCTAATTTAACAAAGCATTTTCAAACAGACCCACCTTTTCACATAAAAGTACTTGTTTATGTTCTTCTGGTGTTGGTAAAATTCACTATATGAAATTAGGATGCCACTCTTGTGGATCTTGAACGTCCATAACGAAAGTCCATCCCTTGTTGCTTTTTCCAAGTTCCTCGCAGAAAAACTTTGGACTGAGTAGCTTCGTATTTGTAAAATCTTTTCACAACGTAATTAACCCAAATATTATTTATTGTTTATTACTTCAAATGTTCAAATATACCAATAAATTTAAAAGTACGTGGCACGTTTGTGTAACTTGTAGATGATTTCTTACCTTGAAGTTTGTTGCCGTTTTAAACGACAAGCGCAGCTACAAACAACTCAGGTCGGATAAAGAACAATTGAAGTCTATTGACGCTACTTTGATACCCCCCCCCCCCAGTTCTCGATTTTAGGTTAATTTCTCAACTTTTATCCATTCTTCACACAGATAAGTAACAAATAACGCTTATTTGAACCGTAACATTTAATAGTTATATAATAAATATGTAATAATAATTTAGTTTTATTCAAGCAGGATATAATAAACTATGGCAACATCATAATAAAAACAAAAATAAGTACATTTTACAAAAAACATATGACTTCCTGAACCAATGGTAAAGCAGAATGAAATTAATACAAATCAACCAAACCTAAAATATTTAAAAGCTCTTTGAGAATATTATTTATATCAAAACTGAAATTATAGCCATTATTTAAAAGGAAATGTTTTGACAACTTACACGGCCTTTCCACCTAAAATTAATATTATTACAATTAATGATTATCAAAATCATATTAAAATGTTCTTTAAAGCTATATCCAAATATTACTCTCAAAGAACATAAAATTGATAAGTACATTTTCCTCCAAAATTGCATGTTAGTTGACATTTGTCGAACATAATCCACAAATCTTATATCTTATTGTTTTTCAGGTGAAACACTCACAGTTCAGGATAAATACCTTCATACAATTATTACGACTACGAGCAAGCAAAACGAAACAGAGAATTCAAAGGCTAGACACCAGAGCAACCCAAACATAATCAACGGAGAGGACAAACACTAATTGAACATGACCTTTACTTTGATTTAACAATTTTATTTTTCAGGTTTAAAGCATAAAGTAGCTTTAAGTTATCTAAATAAGTTAATTTTCTAATAGATTACATAAATCAAGGTTCATATAACACAGCAACGTATATATAATAAATATTAATTAAAATTTAAAAACATTAAATTAAAAGCTCAAAATGAGCAGTAGTAAAGTCTACTCTCAAATTCTCCATTTTAATGGTCCTCTCTCATTCAGTTCCAAGAAGATGGGGCACATCATCACCATCCAGTCGCTGTAAGGGCTTGAGTTAACCAACTTTATCTAGGAGAATGGATTGTAGGAGAGGACCAATAGAATGACCCCAAGATCTCGGATTTGGCCCCATTAGACTTTACTGTTGCCTAGAGAATAATAGAGTTAATCTTAATTCTTAAACTTTAATTGTAATAATTGGTTCAATGTGTTTTAGTTACATATAAATTTTTTCCGAAACGATTTTTTTTGGTACCTAGAGCCCAAGAGGTTGAATGGGGAAGGTTACCTTATGAGTCATTATTATTCCCCTTCCATGATGTAGAAATGTTTTCTAGAAATGTTCAGTATCTCTTTTACTGCTAGATGTACGTTTTTAAATTGACACCGTGTATAAACTTTGGAAAACCCCTTACCCCCACGATATTTAGAACACCTAAATACATATTGCCGTTTTAGCAGCGGACAGTGAGGACAAGCTGCATACGTTATTACATCAGTTTGTTACTACCCCAAAATATATATTTAAGGAAAACACCAAGTGCATGACAATATGATAAACCCTGTTAGGTGCAAATTGGAGATAGAAGGAGCGGTCATAGAACAGCTAATGACATACAGTTATTTAGGAGTGGAAATAACTAGTAGTCGTAACCTTATAAAAGAAGTACAACGCCAAATAGATAAAGGTGCAAGAATATCAGGCTACTTAAGGGACGTGTTCTGGAAAAATACGAGGTCGGACAAATATACAACGGGATTGATCAAATACAAAGCACGTGAGGTAGCCATAGGTGAAAATACTTAATACTAATCTCCCTCGACTTCTACGCACCGTTGACATCGACGAAACAAGTCGCGGAAAGCCTGCTTAAACTTGTCGTTAGGAGGTGCGTTTAGTTCGGCGGTAACATTCCGTTGAATATCTTCCACGTCGGCAAAGCGCCTTCCCTTGAGGGTCAATTTCAGCTGAGGAAACAGCTTGAAGTCCGCTGGAGACAGATCCGGCGAAGAGGGAGGATGTTCTAAGACTGGGACATTTCTTGTCGCCAAAAACGTCTTCACAATCAAGGCAGAATACCAGGGGCATTGTCGTGTAAAAGGTGCCACTTTCCGGAGGCTGCCAAATGCGGTCGCACACATCGAATACGTTTTAGTAAACGCGTCATGACACCCTTGTAGGACAGGCTAGTGACGGTGACACCCGGTGGCACAAATTCTTTGTGAATGACGCCTTGACTGTCGAAGAAAGTGATCAGCATGGTCTTCACTTTAGATTTTTGGAGACGAAATTTCTTTGGCCTGGGAGACGTCTTGGATCGCCATTTCATGCTTTGTCTCTTGCTTTATAGATCGTACTGGAAGCACTACGACTCGTCACCAGTAACAATTGAATCCAGAAAATTTGGGTCACTGTTGGATCTTGCAATGAAGTTGCGGGAGGTGTCCACTCGATGCGCTTTTTTCTCGTTGTGATCGGACGACCCGGCTTCTGATCATCGTAAAGGTTCTGCCGACCTTCGGGAAATCTGGCAAGCCATTCGAAAACGCGAGTACGGGACATTGCCTCATCGCCGTACACAGTTTTCAACATCTCGAATGTCTCCGTGGCCGTTTTCCTCAATTGAAACAAAACTTAATGTTCACTCTCTGCTCCATGCTTGACTTGTGTCACATGTGACCGCTGCACTAACTTGTTCATTCGCATGCACAACCTACCATGCAAGTTCTGACAGGATGCCGTTTTAGTGTAGACGAAAGTTCCAGCTATAATTTGGATATGATTTGGAAACAGTCAGTTTCTTATAGCGTCCGCAGTAGTGCCAATCCCGTTTTATATTTGTCTGACCTCGTAGATATATGAGCGTTGAACGCAAAATTAAGATATATAAGAGCGTAGTAAGACCGGTAACAACGTATGCTGCGGAGGCACGAGCTGATACTCAAACACTTATAGCAATCACCCATAATACACTGAGAGATCAAAGGCGCAATGAAGACATACGAACAAAATGCAAAATGCAAGACATCGTAAAATTCACAAAACAACGTCAGAAAGATTGGAATGCACATGTGGAACGAATACAGAAGACCGTTTACCAAAAATTCTTAAAACAGAAATTCCGATAGGGATACGCCAACCGGGCAGACCACCTAAGCGTTGGATTGAAAGCTGGACCTCATCTTCAGTCGGAACTCCCCCTTAAAAGAGATATATGTCAACGAAACAAACAGGCAAAGCCTACATAAAGTGGAAGAAGAAGAAGAAATATATATTTCGGCAACTAAGCTGCCATAGATTGTACTTCCATTGTTGACTTGGTGAAGAACTTATCCTCAGATATACTTAGTTCCAGTTTCTACTGAAGATGGCAGCGTAGTTGCTAGAATACGTATTTAGATGTTCTAAATATCGTGGTGGCAAGCGGTTTTTCCAAAGTTTATGTACTTGAATCACCGCCTCTAATCGATCCTAGTAAATATGTGTCTTGAGGTGGTTGGTACTATATATTCTTGTCTTCAGAGAGAGTAATATTTTTAGGTAAGGTATTTAATTCGCTGAAACTTCCCAGGTTTATCTACTAGGTATTGTGCTGGTTATGAGGAACTGATTTTTCGTTTGGATAAATAAAAGTTATCCTAATAGATGGAATATTTCGACGACGTCCTATCTCATGGCCGTGCAGATTTTCAGACTAAAGTCCAATAGAATTCTAATATGGGAACATTTTATGTAAGTATATGTAGAGAATTAATGAGAAGTAGAAAAATTGTGAAACAGTAAACCAAACCCAAAACTAAACATTTATAATATCTAGGGTTTATTAACAAGATAGCCATTGTACACCTAAGAATTACAAATTTATTCATCTAATAATTATAATTGTTGTTAATTTAAAAATTGTATTCTACAACCACAATTTTCCGATTTTGGATACTTCAGAAGCTTTAGTATTAGCGAGCTTTTTCTCAAGCAATGTTTTACTTGTATTTTGAATGTATTGTTATATGAAAACGAACTCCGCTGGAAAATTTTGTATTAATTAAACTCGAATTGTCTTTGAATGACTGTTTACGAAGAATGGCTTGTATATATTTTACCACTGTAAATGTGTATGGTGTAAATAATATTCACGTCCACATAAATCACAATATGAAAATACAGTTACTGAAATCAATTTATTCGTACATGTATAACAACAAACATACATAATTTTGTTAAAAATAAATATATCATAAAATATATAAGTGCATATGTAATGCAATCACACATATACAGTATGTACATTAGCACGTGTTGCGGATATTAGTAAAAATAATTTTATGTTAAACACTTAATTTCAGCAAATTTTTTTGGGCATATAGAATGAACTGGCTTGATAAATTTGGTAACGGTAAATTAACCGGAAACAAATAATCCTTTGAAAATTTAGCTCTCAATAATTGGCTCCCAAAAACATGAACATGCGGAAATTTGGCTTTCATTAGCGGTACACTACCTAAATGCTTTCTATTACTGTTGTAGCTGAAATTATCTGCTTATTCTTATTTACTCTGCTTACTAGGTCTTAATTATTTTAAAAGTTTTCAATTGTGATATTACTTAAGATTAAGTGAATACTAAGCGGAACATATACAAGCAAATAAGCCCCAGAACACAAAAATATAAAGAACTTAAATATGTAGGTAACTTAAAATACGGATTTTCATAAACTATCTTTCCTTTTTAAGTTACATTATAAGGGGTATTGTATGAATTTGAGAATATTTAGAAAAACTGGATCTTAACTGATACTCTGAAACGCTGCTACAAAACAGGCAGAAGTAAGTTCCTGAGAAGCTTGGAATTGCATATATGTAGTATGATTAACAACAGTTTCGATAAATATTGCCTGTAGAAAACAAATATATCTATACTTCATCAATACAGTTTATAACATTTAGAAGTATTTAATAGTTATCAAGGTATAGTAAATTATATTTTAGTCTAAAGCACACAATATTTGCTTATAAGTGTATGACATAACGATCTTCCTATAAGTTTCCTAGTCTTTAAATCTAACAAATTTGGGCGTTGCAATTAGTTAACAGAAGTTTTCTAGATGTTTTATTAATAGAACTACACAAGCTTGAGTAAAGTGTTTAGGTATCACTTAGTTGGAGTTTTTGTACCATATGTAAGAAAAAGAAAATTTTATTTTAAATAAGAGATTGGTTAAATCAATATCTGCGTAGATTTAAGGGTATGCACACCGCACGGACAAACGATTTTCTTCACAAATTAATATGTTTTCAGAAGGTAGAAGATAAATAGATGAATGACATAGAATCCATAAGCTTTCACAGATAATAGATCTAAATGTACGGGAATCACTAACATATTATTTTGATACGAACAACATCGCAATATTTAATATATATAAAAGACTGTACAATCAACAACTATATAAATGGTGTCCCACGACGTGAGTTTACTACTTCGTGTTCGTAATTTTTAGATCAAATATAGTTAAAAATTCTAATAAAGTTATGCCCTAAAATAAACCGTTTTCAAAATACAGAGTGTTAAATTATTATTTATTAAATGATTACAATTTCAGAAAAGCCATTATTTATCTTTATTTTAGTTAAAATTCACTATAACAATTGCACAAAATGGCTACCGTTGCTCTCGAGACACATTCTGCCTCTTCTTAAGAGAGATCTGGTTGCCCTACATAACATTTCCTTGTTATTCCGAGTTAGTTCTGCTGTCTCAAAAATGCCTCTTCTAAAATCTTCAACGGTCTCTGATGGTGTTTGGTATGCCATATCTTTCATATGGCCCCACAAATAATAATTTAAACAAGTTAAGTGTGGAAATCTGGGGGCTAGGGGTGCTGTTCTCTTCTACCAATTACATGTCCTTCACACCGTTGATTCAAACATTGTCTTACACGTAACGCAAAGTGCGCAGGGGCACCACATGCCGTGCCTGATCACCAGAGGGACATCATCTAAAAATTTTCCTAATAGATCTTCTAGAAAATTTATATATCTGTCGGCGGTTAAATTGTTCTCAAAAACGAACGGACCAATGAGCATGTTATCAATAATTCCACACCAGATATTCACTGAAGACCTATGTTGACAATTTGACACTGTGATTTAGTGTGGATTCTCAAAATCCCAAGAGTGACTGTTCTTTCTGTTATTAATCCATTCCTTGTAAATATTGCCTCATTCGTGAATAAAATTCTATTAAGTAGGTTTCGATTTTAAATGATCCAGCGGCAAAATGCTATACGACTAGCGAACTCTGTAGGTAAGAGGGCTTGAACAGGCTGGTATGAAATGGATATAAACCGTGACGTTTTAATGTTCTCCAAACTCGCATTCGTGGTACATTAACTTGTGCAGATACACGACGAACAGCGGTGCTGAGATTATTATATATATATATATATATATATGTCTAGTACTTGTTGTATTGAACGCTCTGTCGGCGGTTTCGGGAAAGTTCCGTGTTCACGTAGGTGGTTGTGCACTCGTTGGGAAACTCGTCGATCTCGTAATCGCCGATTTGGAAATCTCAACCCGTATTCTCGAGCAGCTGTTACTGAGTTTCCATCACAAAAACCGTACATATAATGGATATCGGCGTACTCTCGCGTTGTAAAAGTAAATACTATCAACACTGTTAGTAAGCGCAAGCAGCGAAATCAACTTTAAGCTGCTTTACTGTTTGAGATACTAGTAAATAATATCATTTCCATAGTAATATAGACAGTTTGTATCAAATACCAATTAATATCATTTATTGTTGCCATACATAGCAAACGGTTTTCTTCAGATAAAAATATGGTTTCAGAAGGCAGAAGATGAGGTAAAATTCACAAGTTTTTACAAATAGTCAACATTTAGGTAAGGTTTTGCAAATGTAAATGCATGGGCGTCACCAAAGGAAATATTTGAGGACGAACATTTTTTGAACTATAGTGTGATTTCAATTTAGCGTGCGTACTTCCGAAGTTATATGAATTATGTTTCAAATTTTATTTTGTGTTAATCATATTCTGAAGTAATTGTAGGGCACAAGAAGCGGTTACTGGGGCGCTAATAAACTCAAAAAATAGGCAATGGACGGCCGTGTCTAAAAACAATTTGCGTTCGCCTTTAAATATTTATTAAATTATATTTTAGGTGAAACCATGTAATGTACATTCTCTTGAATATTAGGAGTGTTTAAATGTATTTATAAAAAACTGCATTACATGTATGCTGCATGCAGGAAAATATTCTAATGCAGTTTGTTCGTAGTTTCAATTCGTCTTGCAGTGGTATAAGAGCGAGCATTGTCTTGGAGAAAGCAAACAGAGCTTTGTCTTCTCTTTTGTTTATTTTTGTCCTGTTCTTCATCTGCTTCTCTCTTATATCGTTGCAGCAAAGAAGAAGCGATTTGCAAATGATTTAACTTGTATTTTTCGGCGAACAAGCGCGGAATCCATTTGATGCTTACCTTATATGTTACTTTAGCTTGTTTTCTATGATTCCTTCAACACATCCGATACTAATTTGAAAATTTTATGGTATACATTTTTCTTCATTGTCACGAGTAACTAAAGTTGCAGACAGACCTTTCCAACATTGTAATTCTAACCGTCAAAATAATATTATAGCTAAACAACTGACATGGATATGATAACAACCTTTAATTACTTTAATTTTTGTAATTGTCTTCAGATGGGTTTTCATTTCAACATTCCTGTTTAAATTTGAACGCTTCTTGTATATTCAGCTGATGTTCTATATAGTTTTTTTATTTAAACTGGAAACTCTTATCAGATGTGGTAGGAAAACAATTCAGTGATAGACAGCTTAGAGCTCGACGTATGTTTCGCTCTTTACAGACAACGCCATCGAAAGGTTTTTTAATCACACCGTATACAATTTTTGTACTGATTATTTTTGTGTATTTTTTAATGATATATTTTCCTCTGGATATTCTTTTCATGCATACTTTTTCTCTATTCTTTTATTTACAGATATTTTTTTCTTTAGCATTTGTTTGCCAACAAAGAATAGAAGTAATCAATAAAACCATGGGTCTAGTAATTATGGGAAGAGTTTCCAAGCGCGTAATGAATTTTGAGGTTTTCTTACAGTATGTTGATTACTTCCTGACAGGCCTACATGAAACGCACTGTATTTCAAAAGAATACTCTACGCTAAGAAAAAATAACTACTAAGATCAACAACATTATAGAAGAAAAATTAGTAACGGTGGCAAATATTTATGGGCCAGCTAACTTCATCATTCTTGATCACTTTATACCGGGTGATTTGAGGGAAAGTACAAGCCTACTCTTCAAAAAATACGTAACCTAAAATACCTAAATATCTAAAATTTTTTTAACAATATTATGAATTAGAGTGTTGTCTGTTCGGTACGTTTAGTATTTTACTCTATTCAACTTTTAAATAAAGTGTGAATAAAAACAGCAAAGCCTTATTTAGCAATATCTAAATTTTAGTATTTCAAATATCATACAATAGTATAACAATTTATTTATTGAACAGTAAACTGCATATCAAACATACATCAGATATGTTCATAATACCTCTGGTTAATGATACCGTTAACAATATTGTAATTAGTGCCGTATCTTGCGGTATGTATTTTGGGTTGCCTATTTTAGGGATGGTGGGCTCATACTCTTCCTTTAAACACCATATATACATAAGTTAAAAATATAGAAATTCGACTTCACTAGTAGCGTTCTTGGCGTTCTAATCAACAAAATGTTGTAACAGAAAGTTTCTGACGGAGCAAAATAAGTTCCAAAAGGAGTTCGTTTTTCATTGCATCTCTTTTTCGCCACTTTTTACATTGAGAAAGTCTCCGGATATAAGCCCTCAGTGAAAGCGTTTTCTCACTTCCCGAAATGAATTAAAATCGTTCATTTTCGAAGTAAAACTAACAACAAGAACAAATCTCTTGTAAGCCTAAAACAATTGAACTTAAAATCCGCCTTAATTTAGAACATTAAGGAATTGTAAGAGAAGTTGGCAGTGAAATGTTTACGGCAGAAGGGTAAGAAAGGGAAGTGGTTTAGAATGAATTAATTATACCGCTCTGTTTCTATTCTGCCTTCCTCTCCAAATATCCTTAATTTAATTCTGAACACAACTGGCACTTAAAAAATATGTTTTGAAATATTGCGGTTTTTATTTCCCGCTTTGTACGCCTTCCGTTCGTATTTGAAGCAATCTCAGATGGAAGTGGTAATTGAACAGGGTTTCAATTGAATTGCTGTATCTGTATGTAAATTTTCTTGATTGTACCATGACGTCATCGCGGAATTACTCATCATAGGGTTGTATAAATGATTCCTTTAATCCCTCTTGTCCATCTACCCTAACCCTTGCTATACTAAGGATTACTCTAACATGAGGTTTTATTTAAATCAACATTTGGAATTTAAAGTCCCTCGATTGCTGAGGCCCTGCTTTTCCAGTTCAACTAATATTGATATTTGTATTAAAATTTTAAAACCTTTTTCCAAATACCCAATAACGTTGCCTTTGTATTCCAATTCATAAACGTAGATTTAACCCTGCGACTTCCAGCCCAAACTCGGCATATCTTTGACATTTATCCTACTTCGAAAGTAAAGTTTATTCAAATGCTCCCTGATATATGTACTTGTGTAACGTGCCCTGTTGGGATGCGAAAACTAGAAATGTATGCATGTGATTTATATCATCTTCCTTAAATAAACCTCCTCTGTAACATCCCAAGGATATAACCTGCGGTTCCTCAGTTGCTATGTAAAATATCAGTCAAGTAAAAATGAAAATAGCCTCCAGTCTGATCGGCTTGATATTGTTATCGATTCCTAGAGAGGGATTACAGGGGGTTGTTTTCTGCTCATTGGAATATCGCTAATCTTTATCTGTCATTAGTTGTCTGGCTTAATCCTCCTTAATACGGATCTCTTTCTTCTTGGTTTTGTTATTTCTTAGAAAGAAAACCGGTTTGGTGTTTTAAACATGTTCCAGAGATTTTTAAAAGTATGTGGCATTTCTTGGACTGGGTGGTTATATGATATAGGATGATTTTGTGTTTTAACCGTATTTGCATATTTCGCGTTCAAGAAGTTAGGCAATATAACAAATATACGAATGAATAAAAACTAAGAATTAAAACAGAATAAATCTGCTAATCACCTAACAGCGGAAATAAACCCATATTAAATAAATAAACTAAACTTAGAAACATTTGCATTAAAATAAATGAAACAGTTATTAAATTTGCTCCCATGACTAGCTGAACCTAAAAATCACTCAGTGGTTAACAAAGTTTTAACTAAGCTAGATATAGAAGCACCTAGGAAATAGATTAATTTTTTTCACTCAACTTTTCTCCTAAAGCCGTGCATAGTCCATAACGCCCAACGATATGTTCTGCCCACAACTCCAGTTACTAGAGATACACAACGCCCAACGCGACTACAGCGCCCAATTTTAAATACGGCCACAAATCCCAAAATTGGAACAAGGGTAGAACGCACGTGACCACATTGCCCAATTTTAACTTACCGTAGTTGAATCGCCCAACAATAGAATTGGATATTTACAGGTTATATTATCGGAATCTGTATGTCTTCTCAATATATTCAATTAATGTGGTCTCGTTGGGCATACTGTCCCTGTTCTGACTTTGGGTGTTGTGAACATAGTGGGCTTTGTAGACACATTTAGAATTGACCAATGTGAGTATTGTATCCCCCAAAAATTGTTAAATACTTATTAGAAGAATAGCACATACATTAAAGTAAATAAAACTGAGCCGAGCTTAGGCGAAGGAAAATTTACGGTAAGTTAGAATTGGGTGGTGTGGTCAAGCTGAGCATTCTGTCCATGTCCTAGCTTTGGGAATTGTGGGCATTTTGGGCTTTGCGGTCCCATTCAGGACTGGGCGATGTGGTCGCGTTGGACGTTGTGACCATCTAGCAATTTTGGGCGTTGTGGGCAGAACATAGCGTTGGGCGTTATGACCCTTGCTCGAAGTGTCTAGGTCCTGCTTTTAGTCATAGTTTGGTGCATTTCTTCTTAGAAATATGCTGAATTATTAAAATTGGGAGAATGATTTTATCAGAAGGTTACAGATAATAATAACAATTCCGGATAGTACTTTTTCTTTGTTCTCTAAAACCCTTCCAGCGAGAGGGTTTTAATCATAAAGTTATATTCATTTCTTCTTAGCAATATACCGTAATATTAAAACTAAGAAGTTGTTTTATAAAATGGTATCAGAAGTTAATGACAATTGTTACGTCCGTAAAAATATGTCTGAAGTTCCTAAGTTTTTGGGGAGTTCACTACTCGTTGTTAACAAACTAAGGCTAACTAACGCACACATAGGAACACCTACAGAATATTTAAAAAATGTATTTGAACAACGTCAAATTATTGAAAATTCTAAATTGTAAAAAAGTGTAAAGTCACCATAAAAAATTAACTACCTACCACCTAAGGAACCTTCCTTTGAGAAAACCATTCAAGAAGTATTTCTATGGTAATGTTTGATTCTACAACTTTTATCCAATACCTTTTTATCTTCGATCTTTTAGTTATAAACGTAAATGGATTTCCTCTTAGAAATATGCTGAATTATTGAAATTCCAAAGGTGTACTATAATATACCATGAGAGCAATAAAAACCCAAGTCAAGGACATCCTTAGTATTCTAAAATCTTGTCTTACATTAATCTGTAAATATTATAAATATTTTTAACTGTTATACATTAATAATTGATACTTTACATTTCAAATTTTATTAGGATATTTATTTAATTATTTAATAGAGATTTAAATTAACACTTTATTTTGCCAGTATTTGTCTAGACTTTCAATTAGCTATATTCAAGGTTACATTGCCACCTATAGTGTTCTGCAGTCCCTGAGGTTGAAGAAGTGACGTTACGGGATTAAGGGCTATGTAAGTGAACGTTTAATTGGAATAAAATTGTTACATTCACAGGACAAAGTAAATAAAATGATTTCAAGAAAGATTTTGAAAATGTGGACCATTGTTTCCTAAACATAAAAGCACTCTTAAGATTTTCAAACACATCAGAGTATCGGAGGTAAGTTCGTCTAACTTTTATGAAATAGCATTTTCTAAATCTTCTAAATTCTGTGGCCTATTACTAAAATATTGTTGTTTAGATAAGAGAATAGGAAGAAATCTGGATATGTAAGATCGGGTGACCTTGGTGGAAACAAATGTCTACTAATTAACCGATCATCAAAAAAGTTGTATGAAACGATTAGCAGTATCTGCTATGGCATTGTCTTGCTGGAAGTAACCATTTTTAGTTTCATCATCATGAAGTTAATTGAAAAAGCCGGTTAAGATATTCTGAAGATAATAATCAGCAGTTATATTTTCTTCAAAGAACTTGTAAACTATTCGTCTTTTTGAAACAGCGACCCATAAACCGATCTTTTGTGAATGCAACGATATTTCTTCAAACATATGCGGATTATCTGTTGCCCATATTCTCATATTTTGGATGTTACCCTTTGAGGTGAAACCAGGCTTCATCGCTGCACTAAGTACGATCCAATATGTCATTACTATTAATGTTGTTCAATAACCAGTAACAATAATTGGTTAGATAAGATAAGAGGTTATTCGTGAGCTCCTCTCTAGCCATTGTCGACTTACCAGGTCTCTAGGGGAAACATGAGTGCAATATTCCAAAATCTCAAAGATCCCGCTGCGTTTAGATGATCTATTCGACGAAAGACTATTTTTCTCTGTCTTTTTATTTCATGGATTACCTTCCCTGCATTTTATTCCATGGACTGTTTCATTGATTTTTTTTCGTCACCCAAGGGAGACTTATCAACATCTGTGGAATAAATTAAAAGTGGTATCTTAACATCGGCAAATTATTTGAATATTCTCAAATAGTAGAAGTATGTAATGTCAGCTTAAAAAAAGTAACAAGCACCTTATAGAACCTTTTTTTGCAGAAACAATTGAAAAAAAATCTTTTTTTTTACAGTTTTTCTCCAACAACCTTCCATCGAGAGGCTTTTTGTTATGAAGTTTGAATGCAAGTGTAAAATATTATCAAAAGTCTAAAAAAATAATTATTACATATTGGAAAATCCTTTCCAGTTCTTGGTTTGTTTGTGTAGGATTCTACTTTATCGTCTAGTAGTCAACAAAGGTTTAAGTAAGATAGATATAAAAGTATCTACGAAATAGGTTAAAACTTGTACTTGGACAAAAAAATTATTGTAAATTCTAAAATTGCAGAAATATGAAGTAACAGCATATACTAACAACCACATAATAGAACCTTTCTTTGGGGAAACCATTGAAGGAAGAATTCTACGGTAATTTATCGTCTCACAGCTTTCATCCAAAACCCTTCAGTCGTCGGACTTAAAATTTAATGTATTTCTTCTTAGGTATGTGCTAAGTTATTAAAATTGCGAAAATTTGATATAAAATACTATTAAAAGTTTAAACAGGTAATTATTACCTACTAGAAAATACTTATGAAGTTCTAGGTTTGTTAGCATGAATCCTACTCTATCATCCAGTAGCAAATAAAGCTTGAACTAAAGTAAACATAAAACGTCTACGGAACAGATTAAAAATGATACTTGAACAGCGACAAATTATGGAAATTCTTGTAGAAGTATGTAATGTCAGCCTAAGGAAACTAACAATCGGTTTATGTCATCTTCCCTTTGGTAATGATCGAAGGAACTTTTTGACGGTAATTTTACTTCCACGGTTTTATCTAAACTCCTACCATAGAAGGACCTTTAGTCGTACAATTTTTATTATTTATTTCGTCTTGTCAATATTCTGAATTACTAAAATTGCGAAGATCCGGCATGAAATACTATCGAATGTTTAAAACGGATAATTATTAGGTGCTTACGAAAAATACTTTTGAAGTTCTTGATTTGTTTGTATAATTTCTAGTATATCGTCCAGCAGTTAACAGAGTTTTAACTAAGGTAGATATAGAAGTGCTATCTGAACAATAATAAATTAATGAAAATTCGAAAATTGTAGATACGTATAGTGCCAGCATATAAACTTAACAACTACATCATAGAACCTTTCTTTAGAAAAAGACTATCGAAAAGAGTTCTCCATGGTAATTTTAGTCTCACATCTTTTATCTAAAACACTTCCATCGAGGGACTTTTAGTCATAAAATTAGACGCAGTTCTTCCTTAGCAATACGCCGAATTATTGCAACTGATGTGGTATAAAATAATTCTTCCTCTTCTACCATTGTCTAGGGATAATTCCCTGTTAGTCTTCTGCCTTATTTTGTAGATGAAGAGAACCAGTTCTGGGCCCATCTCGCGGGTAGTCGTTCAGGTAGCTTTTTCCTTCTCGCTCGTTCGATTTTCATCCATTCGTTTAACCTGTTCTTTCCATTTCCTTTTTCTTGTTTTCGACCAGTTGACCACGTCTTGTGTGTTACATCTTTCCCGAATGAAAATGTTTGTTTGTCTATTTTGAAGGGTCACATCTGTTATTGATCTTAGCACCTCCGTTTCTGACGCTCGTATTTTTTGTTCTGCTTTTTTTGTTTCTCTCCTGGTCTTTGCGGCACATGTTAATATTGGCTTTACCATGGCCTTGTAGATTCTCACTTGTCACTGTTCTCATATATGTGTTTCGCCCTTAAACATCCCGCCACTTGTAGTGCTCTTGTGTTCTGAGCTTGAATTTCTCCAAGGTGGTCTCGATTACTGTTATTAGTATTATGTTATACTGTTTGGCCGTTATACTGAACTGATGTGTTACTCTTTGCAGATGTCCTCATTGTCTGTGATTAACATGGCATCGTCTGTGTAATACACTATATTATTATATTGTGGGTGCCCATTTTATAAACTTGTTTGGATTTAATAGTTTGTATTGTGCGGTTTATTACCAGATTAAATAAGTTGGGACTAAGTGAGTCCCCTTGTCTCACTCCTTCATTAATGGCTATGTCCTTTGATGAACCTTCGGGGGTTTTTATTTTTGTGGTAGTATGTGTATATATGTCTTCTATTACTTTTGTGATCTGCGTAGAAATGTTCTCTTTGATTAAGATGTTGTTTCCTGTTTTTTGATGCGGTGAAAAGCTTCTGTATACTTTTGATAAAATACTATCAAAGTTTAAGCAGATAATTACTACATATTGGAAAATACTTTTGAAATTTTTGATTTGTTTTTTAAGTTCTACATAGAAAAACATCTACGGAATTATTAAGAAGTTGTATTGAGTACGTCATAGAATCTTTCTTTCAGGAAATTATTGAAAGGAGTTTTCTACGGTAACTTTTGTCCCAGATATTTTATCTAATGCCTTTAAAGTTTAAAGCAGATGTTTGTTACATACCAAAAAATACTTCTGAAGTTCTTTGTTTGTTTGCTTGATTTCTACTCTATCATCCAGTACTCAACAATGTTTTAACTAAGGTAGATATAGAAGCTTCTACGGAATAGATCAAAACTGGTGTAATGTCAGCTTACGAAAACTAACAACCAACTCATGGAACCTTTCAGTAATTTTTCATCCCACAGCCGTTCCTTTTATCGACGGACTTCAGCCATACATTTAGATGTTTTAAAGTTTTAAACTAAGTTTGTTGTATGGAAGCAACTACGGAATAGATTACAAATTGTACTTGAACAACGACAAATTATTGAAAATTCTAAAATAGTAAATAAGTAATTTCAGGATAAAATCTTATCAACTACATTAGAGAATCTTTTTTTGGGAAAACTATTGAAGGGTGTTTTCTACGGTAATGTTTGTTTCCATATCTTTTATCTAAAACCCTTCCATAAAGGAACTTTAAGTCATAAAATTAGAAGCATGTCTTCAGCTTATGACACTTTCATTTGAGAAAAAATATTGAAGGAAGTTATCAACGGTAATTTTACCCATCGAGGTACTTTTAGCCACAGCATTACATGCATTTTTTCTTACAATAAGTTGAATTATTAAAATTAGGTAGGTTTGGTATAAAATAAAATAAAAGTTAAAGAAATATCTACAGTTATTATGTATGAAAAAGTACTTTCAAAGTTTTTAATTTGCTTTTGTAGTTTTCATCCTACTGCCCGGTAGATAACAAACTTCTAAATAAGGCACACATAGAAGCACCTACGGAATAAATTAAAAGTGGTACTTTAACCAGGACATTAACTATTCTTTACAGACTTCATTTAACCCAATAAACGACGTCCTAATGTTAATTTAATTGAGGTTTCAGCACGCCGTAACATAACCCCAGGGTACCATACACGGTATAATGTGCTCGAAATTATTCAGGATTACTTAAGTGACATTGTATTAAGGGTTAACTGCAGTTTGACGCCTGAAGCTCCAATATTTACCGTTTTCTCTCATTTGGTTGGAATTGCTTACGGGAGTAGTAAAAATTCCACCTCAAAGTTATCTTTGGGGTGCGAAAGCAATTTTTATTTTCGGTCCAATTGCTGCTGAAAAACGGGTCCATAAAGGTATGGTTTACGGGCCCTGCAGTGTATCAGTGCCGTAAGGCCGTGAATTGTCTTCTTTACGGGTGATTTGGGCGACGTTTACCTGTAATAAGGTGGTAGATAGAGGCCTCAGATGTCGTCTCGAGTCTGCTCGCCGCCAAACCGGGCCATCAAAGCAGGAACGTGACTGGAATCCTGCCAGACTAATGGGAAGTAAAATTCGTTGCTGAACTTTGTAAAATATTTTTACTTTGTCGCTCGGTATACTAAGTTCTAGTGCAGCGAAACGGTAAAGGACATGTCCACTGAAATAACTATAATAAAATTATTGCAATAATTTCCAAACTTTCCGCCCCTGGAAATAGTTAATGAATTTTTCCCAACTTCTGAAACAACAAACTCGCGTTAAGAACTGCATCTGATTATAGCTAATTAATCAAAAGTTTCCAAAGTTTTTTTTTCAGAGAGCATCCTTGGCCAATTAGGCAGCTGCTGAGTTGGGCCTTTTATTAACAAAACCCAAATTAAAACTTAAATACGGAGAACTCGCCGAGGATGTAAAAATTTATTTTACTATCCTTCTGCGTCAGCCCAATGAAAAATTTAGAAAATAATTTCAGGAATTTCTATTCAGGCTTCGCAAGGTCGCCGCGTTTTCAGGACACGTCGCGATTCCCGGCCATATTTCTCCGTATTCGTAAAACAATAACGCGAAGAGTAAAAGAGATAAAAAACGGTTATTTTGAAATCCCGTACTTTAAAAATCCCGTTGGATCTCTTAACAACAGGCGAGTCCTGCTGCGTATGCAGAGTGTGACCCTGCGGGACGCTACGCCGTTAGCTCCCTTTTCTTCCCTGTAATATTTCTCTATTCCGCTGAAGGATATTACACCCAAGACTAATAAAAGAAAATTGTCATATAACTTGAGGAATAACTCGTTTAAAGGACCCTTTACTTTCCAGTTAGGGATACATTGTAGAATTATACTTTGTTTAACGCACACGACCATTATTGCTCTTCATTTAAAATGCAGGAAATAATTTGAAATTTAATGTCAGCTGTTAAGGAACCAAACTTTCCGTTTTCTTAAATAATTGTGTTTTGATATACTGTCTTGAAATAAAATTTTTAGTTTGAACATGTTTGATTTAATGATTAGCCCATATTTCCTTCGAAAAATAAATGCACTATCGTGTGAAAACTGATAATTAGCTTCTAATGTACGTGCCACACTGTTTCAGTCACTGATTCATGAATACATCTTTTAGCTTGTGTAGGATGGATATGAAAAAGAAAATTTTGAGATTTTCATGTTTCCTATCTCTGGAACCTTAAAAAGTAATTTTTATATAATTTCTTACTGAGAATATTACGTGCATGCATGTGGTCGCACAAATTTTAAATACGATTGATAGATTTTTGATATGTGGTTGAAAACTACAAGTTTATTAAAACCGAAAACATGAGTTTAGTCTTTTCTAATCGTTCGTTAATAAAACCGTATTAAAATTTAAGAGGCTATTAAAGTGTATCATCCTAAGCTAAAATTAACGTTTTCTCTTTGCCACAGTAGCTACGTTAAAGGGTGAATTTTCAGCTATTGTTTAGCTAGTAGACAACATTTCCATGATTCAGGGTGAAAATATTAGCAAAAAAATCTCTTTAAAAAATTGCCAGAAGTAGTCCAAACTACGGTGTAATTAACCTACTTTTATGATATATGTGGACTTAATTTGGTAAAATTTTTCCACTTTCGATCTCTAAATACATAATGCACGCACACAACCCTAACTTCAAGATTTATTTAATTTACCCACAGTAAGAACAACACCGACACTCTATCAACCAATCTATGTTGTCGTACCTATGTATATTGTACGTATTGCTTTTTTTTCCCGTGTGGGGTTGCTAGTCCTCCATCGGGCGCCTCCCCAGGTCGTGGACAGGGGAAAGCCCACCAGATATAGTGGGTACCGGGGAGTAAAATACACGGTATGGACCAAAACTAGCGAGCACCGAATTACCGACTCAGAGCGGGCTCTACAATTTTGGGCACTTCTTTGTCCGAGGGTCTAAAATGGGCTCTAAAGGCGAAGGAACCAAAAAGATGAAGGTCAACGGCAAAGAAACACAGAAGGCAACGGGAAACCGCTGTATTAAAGGTTCAGTCGAACATCCCTAGTAGAATCACCATGGCGACTATAAAAGCAATACAGAAAGCTCGGAAACCAAGATCCGGCAGGTGAAAACAACAGACCACAGGGTCTCCCAGGTCGTCATCCAGAGAAATCCCTGCCAACCGAACATAGAAATATATTCAGGCGAAAAGAAAAACTTGTCTAGATTACTAGTTAATATGAACATCGGAACATGGAACGTACGAAGCCTCTATGAAGTTGCGAAAACTCATATCGTCATTCAGCAAATGAAAAGACGTAATAGCTCCATTCTAGGAATCAGTGAGTTGAGATGGCCCAACCCTGGAAAATACAACATAGACGGATACCACATATACTATTCAGACAGTGCAAATCATTGGAACGGCGTAGGATTCATTATAGACTCAAAAGTCGAAAAAGCTTTTCATTAACTTCTTACCTTTTCGAATGGAGTTGCATTGCTACAAATCAATACGAAACCAGTAAAATTAAATTAGATGCAAATATATGCCCCACAGAACGAATGCGATGATCAAATGGTGGAGAACTTCTATCGAAATGTACAAGAAGCATTGAAGCAAACAAAAAAAGAAGAAATCACAATGGTCATAGGCCACTTTAATGCGAAGATTGGAGCGGGAAGGGATGGTGATGATATTGGAGAGTTTGGTCTGGGAACAAAGAATGACAGAGAAGACTAGTACAATTTTGTCAAGAAAACGAATTTATAGTGAGTAATACGTTCTTCCAACTACCGAAAAGAAGGATATATACATGGAAATCACCAGCAGATAGTACAAATAATGTTGTATGCAATCAAATTGATTTCGTCACAATAAATAAAAGATACAGAAACACAATCAAATCTGCATCCTGGCGTGGATGTCCCGTCGGACCATGTTCTCTTGATGGCATCGTTAGTGCTTGGTCTCATACCATACGACCAAAAATGAAACAACAAGGAATAGACGTAAACAGAATTAAACACTCTGCCATAAGAGAAAGTATGTCTCAACAATTAAGTGTTAAATTCACTGAACTATAAAACAAAGAATACGAAAATGTCGAAGAAAGATGGACAGATATAAAGACAATAACTGCAGAAATATCAAAAACAGATTATATCATCATCATCATCATCATCTGACATGGAACCGACTCAATCCTGGATACGCCAGGTCCACCCCATGCCGGTAAGTGGGTAGGGACTCAAGGATAGGCTGGGATCGGGTGGGGCATTGCACAACGTTAGCATGTCTGCAATGCATACCGCAAGACACCGCTGCTGCAACACCGGGTAGTTAGTAAACTACGCATCAATGGGTGTTGAGTACGTAGCCGAGACCGTTATGCTCTTAAGCTGTTGAACCTACTAACTTTGATAGCAAAGTCTCACAATGTTCTGATTTCACATTTATCTCGTCTTCTAAGGTTACATAGTGCACCTATCTTAGTTTCCTAGGAAGTAATAGGTTCTTAAGAGGTACTCCCTGACTGAGTTAAACTGCCCTTTATGCTATGAGACTTCTGAGCCTAATAGCCTGGGGATCGAGATTTACAGTGTTCGGAGGTCTTATCTAGTTAATGTGGAAGGTGAACAGAGTGCTCCTATCCTAGGTGCCTAATGACTAACTAACTACTGGAGATTTACCGCCCGGATTTCCATTCGGTTTCCAATTGCGTTGGCCGTTTGCTTCGGGATTGAACGTTCAGCGTTTCCCTAGCCGTCCCGTATACTCGGCTTACCTCTCGTCGGACATCCTCTCCTCTTCGCGCCCATTCCTCCCATGTCTCTGTAGGCATGCCGGTGCCCTGTATGTCCCTCTCCAATGACGTCTTCCACGTAAAACACGGTCCTCCGATCTTCTTTTCCTCCAGCTGCATGACTTAAGCTTGCTGTAGAGGCTGGCTGGCCGGTCCTCTTAGACCATGCGCCCCGCAGTCACTTCCCGATGCAGTGAGCCGTCCAATACATCAAATACATATCCAACTCCCATCATATAAATAATGTAATCCAAATCCTAGCGACCTTGTTCCAAAACATCCAAAACTTAAAACAAATCCTAGTAGTCTTTTTTACATGTAAAATGTTTTGGAACAATAAAATTTTTCGTTTTACACTAAAATGGAAATTTGCAATTTTAAATGCAATTTATTAAATTATGTAAGGATGAACAGACTATCGATGACTGCGATAATAAATAATCCTAATAATAATATAAAGAAAGAATTAATATGATTGGCAATCTCCAGCATCTGTGTGAAGCGTACAGAGTAATAATATTGAATATGTTTACATTGCTTTTAAGAATAAAACTGCAATACGCTGGGCTGCTCACATACACAATTATATGTAAAAGTGATATTGAAATGAAAATATTGTAATAAATACCAACGTTTTCAATATTCCTACCTCTTCTGTGAATGATCTATAATTGTGGTTACACTCAGAAAATCTTATCACTGTTTTTATCATTGTTTTTATTGCCAATTATAAATTTGCAGTTGAAATACAATTTATTTAATTACGTACGGATGAATAAACTATCAATGGCCACGACAATAAACAATCCCAATAATATAGATGAAATAACCAATATCATTGGTTAGTTTTGCAAAAATGTTTAGTTTTAAACGAAATGAAAGCTTTGTAGACCGTTCATACAGCAAAATTCAATACAAATCCTAGGAGCATTGTTAACGTGCAAGATGTTTATTCCGAAAATGCTTCGTGGGCAATATAATGGAAATTTTGCAAACTCTTATTGAATACATGTTAGCGCAAAGTCAATAACAAAAGATTTCGGTCTGATTCTTGGAATTATGAAGTCCAAGGAACGTATCACATTACATCATAAATTACGCCCTGAAATGGTCTGCGAGACGGCTTGCCCCAAATATTGAAGTGTTTGTTGATATTTTAGTAAAAGAATATTATTCAGAATGTTAGCTCTTGCGGCGTGCGGGCAAGGGTCGTCTCCTGGGCTGGTTTTAATGCCAGTGCAGAGCGTTCTTTACCTTTGTATTTTATTAATTACAAATTGTGTATTGCGTTTACACCGTGTGTTTCATTAACTGTTGACATACATGTCCGAGGCCCAACACATCAAAACTTAGTACAAATCCGAGTAACATTTTTGTAGTGCACAATGTTTATGCCTAAAATGTTTGGAACAGTAAACTTGTTATTCCTAAGCTGAATGGAGGTTCTGTTTGCCTTGTACCGCCACGTCAAATCAGTATTTATGTTGATTTGAATTTTACCCATAATTTCAGTCCCAAGTCGGCTTGCATGCCAGCCCCCTGTACCCTTGCCGTTCCTACCCAATCCCAAACTGCCCCCACCGATGTCTACCCGCCTATGCGATAATCCACTTTTCCTTGTTACAACATTCGCCCGTTTGAAATTCTATTTCAAAATCATTCCATTTTTGTAATTCTATTAGGCTACAATACTACAAAAGGTCACTTATCTTTGTTTGATCGTCTGCACCCCGAATGCTTCTCTGAAAGCCTGGCTGAAACTTCCCACCCGCACGAGAGCACGCAGAGCCTCCTTGGAACAAGTGAACGCAGGTGAGCTCGATTGCCTACACATTTCACTCGATTCTCGCACCGAAACAATCCCAGCAGCCCGCCCGAAGAAACCCAAAGCATGCCCGTTAAGGCCCGCTTATTTGCAGTATTTTCATGCGGAGACGCGGCCAAAGACGACCACTCCGCTCGACCGCCTGAGTCGGAGTCGTGACGACCTAAAAGAAATGGCCGGAAAAAAATTGGATACTAAAAGCCCAAGATAGAGACACATAGAAAAAAATTGAGGAGGCTTATGTCCAGCAGTGGACCCTCAGAAACTGAGAAGATGAAGAAGAACAAACACGACATAACCTATACTAGGGTCCACAACTTTACAATATATTTGTCTCTTTCTAAAGATTTTTTTAATTTTTATATTCAAAATTTATTAATTATTTCACCTTTTCTTTTGCCCTTTATTATTTTCTTAATTTTTATTACGTTGGTCTACCTCTCTTAGAGTCTTACTTCTTCTTCTTCTGTATATAGGCTAATGGCCTGCTAGAGAGTCTTACTGTTAATGTTAATTATAAATATTTAATAAAATGTGATATTGTCTTTCTTTTTGTCCCCCCCTCTTTATATATTTCTCGCATTTTTCTTATAAAAGCAATAAGCTTTGAATTTCAGGCTATATTTTGTATAAATAAATAATATCTCTTTACAGCCAAGTGGAAGTTGATGAAATGATACGCAAATCAATGAACCTTCTGTTGACCAGAAGTTTCAGTGGCTGCTTGTCTTCAACATTTCGCAGCCCTCATGTAAACTTACAGGAAATCATCCAGATCATTGTTGATACTGGTTATTTGGAAGAGGCAACAGTTTACTTAGACCAATTTGTGTCGAATATTACTGGGTAATAAAATATTTTACTTCACTAAATATAAGCAGTTGCTTCTCCTTTGCTTAATTTAAAGCAGATTAGTTTAATAAATAATTTGGCCTTTTAATTATTCAGCGAAGAAACACACAGTGTGACAACCGGCGTTGTCCAAGGGCAACCCGCCATGTTCCGTGTGGCGCGGGAAGATGCCGTACGGCAAATATGCGAAAAATTACGACAAAAACTGACTGAATTTTTGGAATTGGAGAGCTATGATTGGCTGTTAGTTGAACCTCAGGGCCACGCTTCTAGTTTTGTGACTGATCTCATCGCCTTCTTGCAAACTACTTTCCAAAGCTTTACAAATTTACCAGTGAGTATAATTTCTTTAAAATTTGTTTAGTAAATATTATAGCGTGTACAAGGAAAAATGGTTGTAACTAGCTAATTCTACAGTTGTTCTAACCTAAACAGCTGACTGATTGCCTTAATGTGCTTTTGTGATTTCAGCCGGAAGTGGCTCAGGTGGCTTGCAAATCTGCCTGTGAGCACATTGCAGATTCAATGCTTGAACTGGTATTAAATGACGAAGTCAAACAAATTTCAATGGGGGCTCTTAATCAAATTAATTTGGATCTCTTACAGTGTGAGCGTAAGTATTTATTAGTATGATTTTGGTGCAGAAAGTTATATGCTAACATGTTTCTTAGAATTTGCTGCATCAGAACCTGTGTCAGGACTACAAGAGGACGTCCTTCTTGCATACTTTACCAAATTGCGTGAAATATTAGATTTGTTCACTTCTTGGGACTGGCCAACGTATTTTCATGATTATGGACAAGAAACTAGTAAATACAAGCAAGTTAATCCAGATCTTGCCATAATAATTTTAGAAAAGTAAGTTATGTATGTTTCTATTTTTGTTCGTTGGCATATTAAAGCTTATTACTATAGATTACGAGAAGCAGATAAGAAAACCATGTTTACTGTACTCAAAAAGAGCGAACGAGACAAGAAGAAATTATTGGAAACCGTCCTGAAACAGCTGCGACAGCTGTCACAAATCCCACCAGCTAAAAATTAATTGCTTTGTGTTGAATGTTGAGTTGTAGTTCTATATATTAAATATTAATGATAGTTGTTTTAAGATTTAATCTTAATTACAGCGGAAAGAGCAAAGTATTATATTTGGTTCTTTTTATATATATATAATTTAAAAAATGATGATTTAGATTTGTTGACACAAGTAGAGGGCTACAAGGGTACAACGATCGTCATAACTAACAAAAAAGGATGTGTAAAAAGTTAATTATAGTTTTAATATTATTATAAATTGCAAGAAAACTGTAAGTAGCTAATAAAATATATGAATAGTTGTTTTGCTTACTACTGATAACCGTTTTCATCAAAATATAAGGGGATCACAGTAGAGTAGTGGTCGTGGCGCTTGTCTTCGGAGTTATTCTACCAGTTTGAATTATAAGCACTGCACTTTCCCAGGGTGTTTGTGGTGTCTTAGTTGGGCATGGGGTTTTCAAGGGTCGGGCATGTTAGACCTGTGCATAGCACGAAACATGCTGAGCCGGGGTAAGCTGAATGGAATGGGAATCGTGGAGTTGCCTTTGGCAAAAATATAAATTTACAAGATTTAACAATATCATAGAGCTATTTTTGTTTATTAAAACAGTCTCTTTTTATTGACAACTACTGTTGAGTCTTGTTTAATTTTTTCTTATATCAATGGTTTTATTTTATATCAATGGTTTTGTCCTGTGCGGACAGCCCGCGCCGCTAGCGCGCGAAGCAGTCTTAAGTTAACAGCAATGCATAGAACTGTGCTCTTGCAAGCTGAATTCACTTGGCGCTCCTTACCAACAATAAAGTTTTTATAACCAAGAACTAGATATTTTTTTTGTGTGTATCAATCGAGATGCAGTCCACTACCAGCGTAGGTACAGGGAGTGCCTAAACATTTGATCCTTCGAGCCGGATATCCAGGATATTTAGAATATTTGCAATATTACTAATATTTTGGATTTTCACGTCATTCGCCTTTAACAGGCGTTAAAGCCGTCCGTTTTGCGTTAATAGAAAAGGACCCCCGCAGAGTATGTGCTTACACAATGAAGTTTTTTTCCTCAAAATCGAGAATCAAAGCACTTTCGCAAGAATTGCACCACCAGTATTCTTTGTTCTCCAGAGGGACTAACGCCGCGCTCCAGACGCTACGTCATTGTATTCATACACCCGTAACTGGACAGAAAACTCCCGGACAAAAAACCCCCGGGACAAAAAACCCCGGACAAGAAACCCCCACAAAACAGAATTTAGGATAAAAAAGCCGTCGAAAAAACAAGCGCGGATTTAATCTGTTTTATAGGGTATGAATTCAGTGTAAATTTATAACGTGCGTATAAATAAAAACGGATTTGCAGTGGCCTTTGGAATTTGAGGGCTTGTTTTCATTTGGTTCACACGATTAACAAATAATGCTCTCAAATCATAGGTTAGGTTAGGATGTGTCAAACGTCAACGCTAGTGTTTGCTATCATTTATAACGTTTCGACTTTTATAGTTCCAGTAATTAGATAAAAATTAGTAAATACAGTTTAATTAGTGGCACCGCGTGAATTAACATGGGTTTTTTCGCGTGGACAAAAAGTATTTATGACATATTGATTATAAAGATTTACGTCCAATTAGTAGGTATTCTTCCTACTTTGTCAAAAATTTTGGAAAAGGTCATGGAGCTGCAATTACGAACGCATTTGAACAAATATTACATAATACCGGAATGTCAAGCAGGTTTTGCCCAGGTCATAGTTGTATGACAGCGCTTACCAATGTAATAGACAACATAATTGCAGGATGTGATAAGGGTATGGTGTCGGTGCTGGTATTGTTAGACTACAGTAAAGCATTTGACATGATTGATCATACAATCATGTGTGCCATAATGACTTTTCTCTACGACTATAATATAATGTATTCGTTACATATACCTTTTTAGTTGAAGAATGATAGAAATTCTCCATTGCCGTTGGATTCTGTAAAAAACGGTGGGATAATGAATCAGAATCCAATGGGCGTGGCATGTTAGCGCTTGGATCTCCCACTTGTTTTTGAAGTAACTGTCAAAAACAGTTTTAAATTTTCGTATTCGTAGATAAAAACAGTAAGAACTAGGTATGAATAATTCAGACAGCGAAAACGCTAAAATGTGTTCGCCACCAGAAATAACGGAAACCGCGAAAACGACGTGTATTAATTTACTGCCGAGGAAATCGCAGAAACAGTACACACGGCATAAAATCGTTGTGGCTAGTGAACCGATATACCTTCATCTAAAGCAAAATTTTTATAATACTGATTCGGACCAAAAATTGTAACTTCCTATGAAATAGTCGTAGAGAAAGTATAGTCTCCTACTCGTGTAGAATAGCTATTATTCACTCGGATGATTCTGTCACTCGCCTTCGGCTCATGACAGAATTTTCATCCTCGTGAATAATAGCCGTCATTCTACACTCGTTGAAGAATATACTATTATAGGTCTTTCTAATGACGCTGTTTCTTTGTTCATCAGTTATTTAAGTAACAGAAGCCAAATAGTTAAACTTTCTGATGCATGCTCAAATTCGCGAGAAGTTACACGAGGAGTGCCACAGGGATCTATTCTTGGTCCACTCTTATATATTATCTATACATCCACATTTCATGGTTATGTAACAACATGTAATACTCAGATGTATGCTGATGATACTCAGTTATATTGCTCTTTTATGATTGATAATCTCCAGCAAGTTATGACGGGTATTAATCGTGACTTGCAGAGTATATCTAATGTATCAAAAACTCACTGCCTAAAAATTAATCCCACTAAATCTGTAATGTTGTTCTTTGGTAATAAGAAAGATGTAGCAGTGCTTAAAAGCGATCTCAACATCAATATCGACGATGTTGCACTTCCACTATTTGAAGAAGTTAGAAATTTGGGTCTTATACTTGACGGCAGCCTGAGATTCAAGACATATACGAGATCAAATTGCACTAAAAAAGCTTACCTAAACTTGAAACTCATATATCCCCACAGATTATACCTATCGGTAGCCATTAAAACAATTTTGTGTGAAGCCCTTGTAATGTCCCATTTTGCCTACTGCTCTCAGGTATACGGCCCATCTCTTACATATGACTCCAGTCAGCAAATTCAAAGAATACAGAACTCTTGTATAAGACTCATCTTTGCATGGGCGCCGGCAAGGGGGGGCAAGAGGGGGCAGTTGCCCTCCCCTGTAAAATTAAAATACTATATAAAAGCGCATTTAAATATTTAAACATACATACTTGAAATTCTTGAAAATTATACCAAAAAATGCCAGAAATACGAAAATATATTTGATATAGAATTTAAAATACCCAGAATATCACATCGTCAAACTATGAGATCAAATATCCTAGCGGATTCACCGGAAACATATTTTAGAATATCTATTTTTATTCCGTATTTAGATTCCCTGATTAGCTCATTAACAACAAGATTTTCCGAAGATACAACTACTGCATTTTCGTTAGTAAATTTGCATCCATCTAATGTTTTAAATCTAATCGCTGAAATTATAAAAAAATAGTAGAACATTTTGAAAATTTTGAGGCTGAATGCCTTACGTGGAAAGATTTGTGGAAAAATAAAAACGCTCCTGATAGATATTTTTACATTGCTCACCGAAGAATGTCAATTTTTCCCTGCAATTGCTAATGCAATAAAAGTTTTCCTTTCCCTACCACCCACGACTTGTTCAATTGTACATTCCTTCAGTACTCTAAGAAGGGTCAAAACTTGGTTAAGGTCAACGATGGACGAAAATCGCTTAGCCGGTTTATGCTTACTTAGTACATAGGAATAGGGGCCTCGGTGGTCTAGCGCGGCAACGCGTTGCCACTCGAGGCCACAGCGAATTGTAGTCGTTCCCCTGTGGTTTCGAATCCCGACTGGGACGACCGTATTGCGCTTAGTTAAGTTTAGGGCGCATGCTGCATGAAAGGTTAGAGTGTAAAGGACGCCCGCACCCCCTGAAGTAATGCGAAAGCGGTTCCGGGGGGGGGGACGGTAGTATGAATGAATGAAACAAAAAATGTACATAGGAAAAAATCGAAAGCGATAGAGCCCAATTTATCGAGACAGTACTCGATAAATTTGCTCAAGGCCGAAGAAGGTTAAAATTTGTCTTTTCTTAGACAAAGAGTTTAATACTTCCACAGTTTTTGTTTGTTACTTAGTACTAGATAAGTATTTTTATTTTTGTTTATATGTTTTAAAAATGTAGGTATACTTTTGACAAAGATTGACGCTTTTATAATGACGCAATCCATTAAGAGAACAAATTTATTTATTTTTGTTTTTTTTATTTTTAGTTTTGGTACGTCTGAGTAAGATTACATAATATTTTTATGATGTGTTAGTGTTATCTCTGTTATAGCACCAAAGGTTTTAACTTTCAAGTTAATTTATACAAATATTTTTAATATTAATGTTAAAATATGTATACACACACAAAATACGAGTGTTTTGTATATCTACGGTGTTTATTACTGTTATTATTTATTTTTTATTTTAAGTTATTTTGTATTAAAATATAGAAAAAAATGCACGTAATTTTTTTGCCCCCTCCTGGATTATTTTCTGCCGGCGCCCATGCATCTTTGGTATTAGAAAATTTGAACATGTTTCACATAAATTACCTGTGTTGGGTTGGCTATCTATGGCAAATAGAAGGAAATTGCAAAACGTGATTTTTTATTATAAAATTTTATTGGAAAAGCAACCATCGTATTTACATCGTAAAATTTCATTTAGGGAAGATGTGCATAATTTAAATATTCGTTTTAAAGGTACCATCACGCCACCTCTCCATAAAACGGCCCTCTTCCAACGAAGTTTCACTTACCAAATATCAAAATTTTATAATTCTCTTTCCATGGAATTTAAAACATTCTCTATTTCGCACTTTAAATATCAGTACAGAACAGTCGCAAAACTAGCTTCTTGACAGAGTTTTTTTTAGTTAGTGTTTTGGAAAGTGTTTTATTTCTGGCCTGGTAATTCTTGGTTGGGTGCGCTGCATTCGGTTGTTTTGGGGCTACTCTAATTTAATTTGTCTAATTTGATTGAATTTAATTTCAGTTAACTTAATTTAATTTAATCTAATTTAATTTAATTAATTTCATTTCATTTCATTTCATTGATGTGTAGACCTAGAGAACGATACACTGCTGCGTGTATACAGGAAGTGGACCGATTCGGAGCTGGATCGGCGATGGCGTGGGGTGGTATTAGTACAGACAGTCGCACAGACTTGGTTGTCGTTCCTCAACGTTTCAACGCACAAATTTATCTTGAGACGACTCTTCAAGAGCATGTTGTGCCATTTGCAAAGAATTTCGGCGATGGCTTTATCCTACAACAGGATAATTGTAGAGTTCATACTGCTAATTTAACAACAAACTTCCTCCAGGAACAAGAAATCCAAGTGATGGGGTAGCCAACCATGAGTCCAAACTAAATGCCATCGAACACGTTTGGGATTTACTCGACAGGCGCATTAGGAAGCGTCCTGCTGCACCTCAGACTCTTCAGGGGTTGGCTGAGGCCCTTGTGGAAGAATGGCGAAATTTACCACAAGACATGTTAAGACGTCTTATTCGCAGCATGCCTTGACGTTGCCAGGCTGTTATTGAAGCTAATGAAGGGCACACGTGCTACTAAAGCTTGGTATTCGGGCGTTAACAGATTTTCCATTACATTTTAAGTGATAAACCACATTTCGATTTTGCTAGTCTTCTCAATAGTTTGGTGTTACTCAAGAAAACCGTTTAGTTAGAGCATATTTGTTGTTTGTATCTTGTTAAGTAATGTTGAAAGAACAATATACTAAAGTTGATACTTGCGTCTGTCTTTAATTTGAAAAATTATGCACGGCTAAAGAAGTGTTTCCATAATTTTGTTGAGCAATGTATCATTTATGTACTTTCATTCTATAATGAGCCATATTTCAGAATTCTTTTTGGTGCCATAATGACAGTTTTTACCGCACTGGTGCGCTAGAGATAGTAAATTTTGCACAAATGTTTACAATTATTTATTAATATAAATTACACAGTTTGAAACATTTTCAAAATTAACTGCAAAGCCTGTTCCCAAGTCAAAGCTGGGTTCTTCCACGCCACTTGTTGAACCCACGGTAACTGAAGAGCCCATTATTTTCGTTACAATTATTTTCTACTGATGTTTCAACATATCGTCTTGAACGTTTTGTCTTATCAAATATGTAATTTCCTTGCGTCGACAAGCACCAAAAACTCTAACTATTCCAACGACCTGAAAGCATAAGTTTGAGATTGGTTTTTATTATTTAAGCACCAATTTACCTTCATATATAAGAAATCCTTATCGTTCATTTTCTTAAGAAACATGTAGGTATCGCGTTTAGATATATAAGTGAAGGTAGTTTTTATATCTAAACGAAGGCATACCGACGACTCGCTGCCCAAATCATATCGTCCCATTAGTTTTACATCTTTCTTACTAAAGACGCTTGAGAGACTGTGACAGCGAAATCAGAGAAGTGCTTGTTTCACACCCACTGCACCTGAACCAACATGCATAGGTACCGTAAAATGGGGTGGATGGAAACAACTCGCGGCCTTAGTGGGTTTATATCTTTCATTCGAATGTGTTTAATGAAAATGTAATTATTGGAAAAGTGCGGTCCCGCACAGTAGATTACATTACGTAACTAATATTTTGCCCAAAAAAATCAGTTTCCAGCGTATAAATTATTATATTGCTTGTTTCTATTCATCTTCGATGCGGGGTCAATAGAAACACCCATTGATTTCCCGCATATTTTACGCTTACAAGGTATGTAGGTGACTAGAATAATAAAAAAATGTTTAAATCATATTGGATTTAATTTTTTTTTTAATAACCACTTAAATCAGCAGGAATATAGGCTAGGAAGTAATAAATGGATAAAACAATTGGCTATATAGTTTATTATTAAAAAAAAACAAATACTTTACATTCTTTTTCATATATATTAAAAAGTTTAACATGGCAAATAGGTAGAACACCAAAAATATTGTCGATTTAATTTAAAACATTTTAATTTATGTCAAATGTTAAAAAGCCCCTTCTGCGACCTTTAACATTGTCTTTTTCTAACTGCTCTTTTGGGGCCAGTTTTCCTACAACTTACTCACTGACATCAGGAACTTCTGGAAATGCATAAGCATATCCTGAATTATACTTTGTCTGACGACTTCGTAAGAATGTTCCTTTAAACTCCTTGTAATTTTCATCTCATTGGATCACCTTTCCAATAAAATATTTGTACTTTTTGGATTTCTACCACAAAGGCAACAACTAACCACATTGATTTTTCAATTTCCTCATTTTTAATTGGCGAAACGTTAGTAAAAAACCTTCCATGCATGTATACTCCAAGTTGATTTTCATTACTGGTAGATTTTTCTATGGGTAATATATCATTTTTTTCTTGATAACTTTCTTCTACTTCTTTTCCCTGCAGGGACCTGAACTTTTTTGGGTCTCTTTCTGAGTGCCACTAATACTAGCATTTCTATATAGCATTTCTATTAATAGTGATACAACGGAGTTATTCACCTGCTCTGAGACTTCGTTATCTTCAGCAGGTTCTTGTGGAAGCCTACTTAAAACCTCTTCGCGGTTCAAGGGAAAAATTCCACATTTTCTGAATCCGGCCTGAACATTTTTTTCTGATTTTGTTCTGTTTCACCCATCAATTCTTTAAGCAAATTTGTCTTTCGGAATACTTGCAGCTTTCTCCCCAGACCCCATCCTCCATTTCTGCATTACTTTTCGCCAACCTGCCTTAAGCGGCGGAAAGAATGCAACGTACAGAGGTTGTATCATATGAGTAGAATTTGCGGGTAAAAATATAAAACAAATATTGTGGTCCTTACACATTTTACCAGTTTTAGAAGAAAAGTTTGATGAAAGGTTATCTCCTATAAACACCTTCTTCCCAGGAAGGTCTTTTAAAGCCGGAATGGCGGTTTTTTCGACCCAGTCTTCGAAAGAATTGGAGGCGAACCACCCACTTTGGCTTCGATTCTATCGGGTTCCTTTTGGACCCCCCCCCCGCCCCCACGGTCCACGATTGATATAAATTATGTGCTTTATACACTATATAGGGCGGCAATACGTTTCCCTCTGCCGTTGCAGCAAACATAAGAGATGTTGCACTCTTACTATAGTTGCACATCCTTTCAGGATACCGACAACCACGTTTGGAAATACCCCTTTTTCGACCTGGGTCGTCGCTAAGTTGGTCTCATCAAAATTCAAAATGTTTATCGGTGGAACTCTTTGTAACTCATTGGTAAGGTTGTCGAAATAGATATTCAGTTCTTGTAGGGAAACTTTTGCCCTAGAACGTTTTATGTTCTGGCATAATCTGGTTCTTAACTTATCCTTATGACGTTTTAAAAACAAGTACGCAAAATCACGACCTGGAAGGTTGATGTTAAATTTTGGAATTATTTTTCCCCTGTTGTGAAGATAAACTTTGATCACTTTTCTTAGATCATAATGATCTAAAGGTTAACCCCATTCACTGCAGGTTATTAATTGCTCTACGATCAGATCTTCTTCGTGGGAGGTTAATACAGGTTGTCCTCCATGTTTCTTTAAATTAGGATTCTTATGGCGGCGGTAGAGAACAGAATAGTTGATTTTGTATTTTGTCGCAGCCTGTCTATACGGTAAACCACGATTTATGTCGTCAAGAGCAGCCCTTGTGCATCTTCGTCGATTTTTTGGTACATTTTGGTCCGAGGATCATGTATATACTCTCTCGGCATCGTCTGTAATGAAGAAAAAAATAACTCTGGGGTGAATAGAAACATCGAGGTGAATACAAACACTGTGATTCTATTCACCCCAATTTAACCTAAATATGTTCATTTTCTTCATAATTTTTTTTATTAATTAAACGGTGTGCTTTTTGCACCTAATGATGTCCATTACATATACTGCGAATAGACATATATCAAGTTCCTGCCCAACAATTGTATTTCTTACCTGGTTCTTTCAGCACTTCCCACACAAAATTTTTCGAGGTTTAATTTTATTACCTGTAACGCACGTGTAGAAACGGTTAGCTAAAACAGTGTTACCAATTGAAAAAATCCAAAAACACTTGAAAACAGGTTGACAAACATCCAAACAACACATTTATACGGTTACGTTGCGACAAACGTGAAAATATGTAACACGTGATTTTTTTTAACTTTTACCTCTTTCGTTTCTATTCACCCTACAGTTTCCATGCACCCCATTTTACGGTACCTACATCCCAGGGAGATCTGTGGGATGGAATTAAGAGATCGCTAATTAATAAAATGTCTACTCTGGGAGTTTTCATTGATATTGAAGGAGCCTTTGACAAGGCCTACTTTGCCTTACGTAGACATGGAGTTGCACCTACTCTCTGTGAGTGGATAAAGCACATGCTTACGGTGAGAGCAGTTAATTCTGACAAATTTAAATTTTCTTCTTAACTTCCATGCGTTTGTGCACAAAATTACCTTTTTCAAATCTTATGAATGAAACAATTTCAAAACAGATTACGTTTTAGTTAAATATAAATTTATAGATTCTGTAAATGTATCCACATCGCACGGCGTTTACTTAGTATCATACATATTTCTCCGTTAAGAATTAATAAGTTCGACATCCAATCAGAGAATGAATATATAAGGGATGCAAAGGATACTTGAAGACAACTAGTTTTTCCTACGATGTAAAGGCGACCGTTTGCTCAGAGGTCGACTGCATACTGTACTGTTATTAAGGTCTATCCAAATCGGCGGAAGTAGCGCGTCAGCGGTTTGGTAGCAGATCGGGTCCTTTGCGATTTTTTGATCGGTAGGCATTCACACAGAGAGCAGTGGTTCGACGACAAGTTTGCTTTGATACGGCGTCAACTTATAATTTAAATAGTAAAAAAATATTCGCTAATACGTTTTTAAAGATGTTCTCAAGCAGTTCAGACAGCCACATTTCCTCTTTCACTTGTATATTTGAATATGCCGGTAGACTTAAATCATCAAGCGTCTTGTGCTCTGATACCAGATGACTGTAATGGACTGTAATAATTTTATATCTCACACAAAACTATGTCTCGGTTTTATGCGTTATTACTCCGGAGCACACTATCATCCTCTTAAAAGGTACGTACATAGAACGATTTGTGAGTGGTACTGCCGCAGTTACGAATCCGCTCCATGTCCGCCGGTCTGAACAGACCTTTAATGAGTCTACGGATGTAGACGCATGCGCAGTCGGAGGTGCACGTACTGGCCCGAACCTCGCGTTGTATATCTAATCCATTTTTAGAGGTTATGTATTGTATTATTTTGAATTCTAATGTGTAGAATGCTGCTTTATTAAAAATGGAAATAAGCAGAATACATATCAACGACTTGAGAAATGTCAGCAAATTATGCCGTGTTTGTTTAACCGAAAGCAAAAAAATGACACCATTGAGTAGCCCAACGGCGGAAAAACTGGAACCAAATGTTTCGAACATTTGGGATCTGTTACACAGAGCTACTTGCATGGAGGTAACTATATCAGTACTCTTGGCAATGAGAATTAAAGCCCTCTCTTTTGCAGATTACATCTGATGAACGATATCCTTCTTTTATATGTCCTATGTGCCTAGGTCTGTTAAATATTTCTTATAAATTCAAACGGCAGTTTGAAGAGTCACAAAGACTGCTTTGCAAATACTTTGGTGAATGTTTATTGGAGCCAGCTGAAGGTAATCTCCTTCAACCGATAGATATAAAATCAGTGGTTGAACTGGTCCACTTGGAAGAAACCGAAGCAGCTCCAGTCGAACTTATTTGGAAACAGGGGAAGTATGATTTGAAGGATATATTTGTCATTGAAGCTGCCGAGGAAGACAAACCAGACTACACCGGTTTTTTAAAAAATTTGGGCAAAGAAGTTTCAGCTAGTTTTGTAAACAAAATCGAATACGGACATAAACAGCCATCAATTAAGCATAATTCGATTTCCCTTATAAATTTAAAGCCCAAGAAATGTGAAATCTTTGATAGCGCTGATGAAAACATTGCAATCAATAATATTCAATCAAACGATCAGGGCGATGACATGGACGACAACGATAAAATAATGAATCACAAAAGTTCAAGGTGCTCTATTTGTCAGAAAGTTTTTGATAATAAGAAATACTTAAAACGCCATGTAGCAACCATGCACCTCCATAAAAAGCAAACTTTTGTGTGTGAGATTTGTGGAGCTTTTTTAAAATCACGTTCTAGCCATTATCATCATATGGTAAAACATGTCGGAAAACGCCACAAGTGCAGTTACTGTGAAAAGATGTATTTTAACGCAAGTAATTTGCAGCAGCATGTCATGTCTGTACACACAAAAGAACGTCCTCACTTATGTACAATATGTGGCAAAAGATTTAGTTATGCCAATGCACTTGACTACCACATGCGGATACACACAGGCGAAAAGAGATACAAATGTTCATACTGCGATAAAACTTTTACAATGCAGTGTGGCCTGAACAGGCATACGCGCATCCACACAGGACACAGGCCATACAAGTGCAAGTTTTGTGAAAAGGCTTTTCGATCAAAAGGAGAAGTGGATTGTCACGAGATGATTCATACGGGATACCGGCCTTATCACTGTAAATATTGCAAGAAGGGATTCACAAAAACATTTAACTTAAAGATGCATCTTCTGGGCCATCCTGGTGCTTACGCTTGTGAAATTTGTAGTAAAACTTTTATTGAACCAGAATTTCTAAAAATTCACTTGAAAAATGCTCATGGTTATGTTTACATTAGTGATTTGGAAAGCTAATGAGAGTATGAATTACATGAAATTTATTTTATAGAGCACTAGTTATGACTTTGTTCTGAATTTACAATGTAAAGTGTATTGTAATATAAGGCTTTTTCTATAATTTGTGTTTACTATGTTACATTGTTCAGCTGATGAAGCCATTGTATAAGAAGAAATGAAAATGAACGCCTGATAAATACGCTGCCCCCAAAAAGAGCATCATCTAAATTAGCCTTAATCAAAATAGTTACGAATATACAGGGTGATACTAAACATGTGCGAAAAATTTTTACCACACGTATACCTGGGGATATTTAATCCCTAAATCACCTAGTCAATTTTTATTCAAAATGTACCATTATGGAGCTATGTGCTTTTTTGTTTCTTGTCCAGTTTTGATAAACTTCGTTGTTTTCGGAAGCTAACAGTCCAAGTTTAATTTTCGGTTAAGAAAAATTTACAGTTGTGTATGAAAAGTGGATCAAATATGACCTAGAATTGAAAAAATTGGTGTAAAAATTTGTAAATTAGGTGTACGTATTTAAATTGTCATTTCTATTCAAAACTGTGTCAACCCCAGAACAGGGGTCTCCAAACTAAGTTTTTGCATGTAATATGAGGTTGTACCACGCATAAAAATTCGTCAAATGAACTCTTACTGATTCTCAAATATCCTTATTAAATTACTAAATAATCCTTTTTAGACATGTTTTAGTATACAAGTAGTCCAAATGGCTTAGAATGGATGTACTCGTGCACTTGTTGCTCCGATTTTTCTTAAAACTTCTTACTAAAGCACATACAGCACCTTTGTTCAAGAACTTCATTTTCATATGCAATTTAGAAACTTTTGGACATAACAAATTTTGCCGTTCATGCATTCATTAAATTTATAAAAGCGGTAACTTAATCGCTGCGGTAAAATATCCAAGCCGCTAAAAATCTGCACATGCGCACTTGCTCTAAACTCTCCGCACGTCTCCAAACTACGGCTAACACCGGCCCGCGAGCACCGACAATCCGGCCCGCTATAGTTTATTTTAATTACATTGTAAAATTTACAATGTAAGTAGGTAAATCATAAAAAATAATAATCAGATGTTTTTATTTAACGACTAATTAAGAAATACAAAAACTGACATACGTAATGAAATTGAACATTTTAACTGTAATTAATGATATAAGATTTATCCTAAAAACTTACAATAAGTGACATACATAGGTAATTCACATAATGAAATTAAACATAATTATGATTAATAAGATTTATGTAGCTATAACATTCCACTGATCATTATTGTTTGCAGTTGTGGATCAAGTTTACTAGTGAAAATTATCAGCAGCGACTTCAAATGCTCATCAGTTAATTTGGATCTGTAAATATTTTTTATATATTTCATTTTGAGGAATGTTTTTTCACAGATAAGTAGTGCCGAAAGAGGAAAAAAAGCCACGAGCAAATCTATGCAACTGATCAAACTGTGTGAGTGGAAGACTCTTATAAAATTCCAGCAATGATGACTTTAAATATTTTTCTTTAAAAATATCGCTACACTGCAAATCAAGCATTTCCATTTGAAGTTCTGGGGCTAGGGTTTCTATATCGGCGTTAAAAGGATTTTGAAAAATCTTGTTACAGTTTGCAATTGCATCAAAATATGAAAAACGAAACTCAATAGTTATTTACATCCTTAGGGAGGAAAGTGATAGTTTGCAGGCGAGGTGTGGCAATTGTGGTCGAGGCGAAGCCGAGACCACAACCACGCCGAGACTGCAAATCACTTTACTCCCGTAGTGTGTACAACATTTTTTCTACTGCCGCTACTTACCTCCTTATTTGCCTTGCAATGGTTGTTGACAGGGAACATAATATTTCTTTAGGAAGAAATTTGACGTTTGTCAATAAACAGGGCGGAGAATACGTAACCATGGAGATTACTTAAATTTGTTTGGCAATTTATGAAACAGCGAATCAGATCGCGGAAAACATTTAGTGTCTAGACGCGGAAAGTAAAATAAGGCTTGCGTATTGGCTGAATTTAATCACTTTCCCGGCGAGGTCGGTTTTTTGGCATTTTCCGACCTGTTCGACTCGTACTTGCAACTGGTTTTCCATTGCGGCAGTAGAAAAAATTTATTTTTAAAGCACCCCAAGCTTCAAATGCGAAATCTACCGGAAATGGAGTCTCAGTTTGCCGACTGAATGTTTGGCATGTATTAAAATGCGTGAAACATTTTTGTTCAATAGAAATTGAAACAAAACAATTTTTTGTCGAAAGGACTTAATATGAGTGTATAAATCAGGCAGAAGCTGGTTTTCTCCTTGTAATTTTAAAGTAAGGGGATTCATATGTTTAGTTAAACTGTATAAAATGATAACTTCCATTGTTTTGTAACTCAGCCAGAGGACGATTCTTTTCATTCAAGAAAATTTCAATTATTGCTCGTAGCTCAAAAAATCGCTTTAGAACTTTTCCGCAGCTAAGCCAGCGTACTGCAATATAATATGGTAAGTCAGTTTCTCCAATGTCTTCGATAAATTCGCGGAATTGACGAAGATTGAACACATATGATCTGATATAATTGACAGCTGGCATGACTGGCTTTAAAATTTCTGACATATACAAGCATTTTCCGCGCAAAGACTGTTGATGAATGATGCAATGTACGGTTAATGATTTTGAACCACCGTCATTTTACACGGCCTTTGAGACGAGAGCAACGACACCTTTATTTTTTCCACACATGTTTTTGCCACCGTCAGTAGTGATATACTTCAAGTTTTTCCATTGAAGATTGTTTTTCTGAACAGCATTTTCAACTCCTTTAAAAATATCTTGTATAGTGGTCGTGCCGTGAATGCTATGAACATCAAGAAGCTCGTCATATACTTCATAATTTTTATCTATCCCTCGAATAAAAAATAACAGTATCTGAAACATCTGTTGACTCATCCAGGGCCAAACAGAACCACTCTACAGTGTAAGTGTCAATTCTTGTCAGACAATTGAGTTAATATATTATTTCTAATATCATCTACTCTTCGAGCCACAGTGTTTGCTGACAAACTGATGTTTTTAAATAAATTAGCTTTTTCTGGATACATTTCTTCTGCTGCTGCAATCATGCAATCCTTAATTAATTCGCCGTCAGTAAATGGTTTCTTATGTTTCGCTATTGAATGAGCCACGCGGAAACGAGCACGAGTTGCTGCTTCTTGTTCAGCATTTACTTTTTTTACAACAATTGCTTAGATTTCAACGCGTGTTTCAAAGATTCATATTTTTCTAACAGTAGGCTTCCTGTAAATCTAGAGTAATTCTGAGAATGTTTAGTCTCATAATGACGTTTTACATTGCATTCTTTAAGGACTGATATTGTTTCATTGCAAATTATAAGTACACATTGCCTTATTACTTGACTCAATCTCGAAATATTGATATCCCCATTGCTCTTTAAATGTTCTGCACCCACTATCTATCTTTCGTTTGTTTTCCATATTTATACAAATCCACACAAAAGGGACGTAACTTCAAATCAAAATAATGCCAATTAATAATATTAATTATTAAGAGCAGTTGTTCTGATGTAAGCAAAAAAGGACTGGATTTATCTGAAGACACATTTAATTAAATTAAACACTCGTAATTAAACACACTGTATTTTCACTAAGAAACTATAGGCACAAAACGTAAAAGTCGCACTATATATCGCTTTTCGGATCGCACTTGTCGCTCCGATTTCAAACTTTGCAACTGCCCAACTCTAGGTTGTCTCCCGTACTTGTACCACGCGTCCTCGGTGCGTAGAGCATATTCGAAAACTCTCGAAAGTTCTCAAATCTTTCAGAGAAGCGATCACGTAGCAGTCGCCGGCTAGTCCCAGTACGAAAATTTGCGCGTAATTCAAAACTACAGTATGTTGGTGTGATGGTCTTGGCCCTTGGGACTTAGTGGAGGAGTCAGTGTGGCCCTTGGGCTAAAAAATTAGGAGAACCCTGATCTAAATTGGCATTCATCAAAAATTGTGACAAATATACAGGGTGATACTAAACATGTGCGAAAAACTTTAACCAGACGTGTAGCTGAGTATATTTAATCCCTAAATCACTTAGTCAATTTGTATTCAAAATGCACCATTATGGAGCTGTGGGCTTCCGAAGATTTTGTTTAACAATTTACTAAAATGTGTAACTTTTTGTTTCTTGTCCAGTTTTGATAAACTTCGTTGTTTTCGGAAGCTAGCAGTCCAAGTTTAATTTTCGGTCAAGAAAAATGTACAGTTGTGTGCAGTGGCGGTTCACCAAGTGAAGTAGGTGAAGTGTCTCTTCACCTAAAATGTTCCATCAATTATATTATATTTATTTAAATTACATAACAAATTATTCGAACCGGAGTTGTTATCTAATAAAACTTTGTGCTCATTTACCTTTAATTCGTTGCGGCCGTCCATGTGCATATTTTCATTTTCTTCAAAAGTCTGTCTAGATAAGAAAATTAGTGAAATGAAAATGTGTAATAATTTAAATTCCAAACCATTTTGTAAACGTTTGTATGTGAGTGCTATAATACATATTATAGGGCAGATAGAAAAATGCTCTTAAGTACAATTGCAGATGCACACTTTACATAATAGTAAATTTATTTTCTATTACCGATCCTAATATTAGCATATATAAATGTCTATGTTTGCCATGTATTTTGTTCCATAACTTCATCTCTAACCCGACATTTATTGATACTTTGTAGCGTGAATAATTTTGGTGGCAGTACATCATCTTGTCTTATACCTATCTTCTTCTTAGAGTGCTTTATCTCTTACGAGACGTAGCGATCTTCTCTCCTATGCCTGTGTTGTGCGTTTTTAGACTGCCACAGACATAGAGGACCTACAGTTTAACGTGGGCTCCGAACCACGGGAAGTGTAAACACTTCTACTCCAGAGAAGATTTACTAGGCAGAATACCTCGCTGGTTTGCCATTGCCTTGCGAGGGAGAACGGCCGTTAAAAATCCGATGTTCCGGTACTGGGAATTGAACGCAGGACCTTCAGCGTAGAAGTCTAACGCGCTAACCTCTAGCCCACGGCCGCCTCAGCCTTATACCTATATTGACCTTTATTTTATTCGTGTTTTCGTATAGTCGTATTTGAAGCATTGCTTTTTCATATAATCCCAATATATTAATTTGACATATCTGTACTATACTATAAGTACGGCCATTCCGTAAAGATCGCCCAGTTTTTAATCGCGTCGAACGCTTTCTTAATAGTATATAAATGCAATTCACTTTGTTATGTTATATTCTGTTTTTTTTTTATTCGCACAGTTTGTAGGTGTGTGGTCGATAGTACTAAATCCTGTTTGTTTTTCTGCTGATATAGGTCTAGCTTTTAGTTTAGCGTAGTCTACCTCAGCTCACCACCTTATTTTAGCATTCTGTTAGAACTTTGACTTTTCCAACTGCTTTTCTGTGCTTCTTTTCGATTAATGCATTTTTTATTTCATTCTTTTCTAACTGCGGCATATCCTCTGAATTTATTTTAAATACTATTTACCGACTTCATTTATTCACTTCTTCTCCCTCTTCTTTCTAACTTTGACACTCGTATATGTATATGCGTAGCAATCTTCTGTTCTTTTCAAGGTCTTTTCCCTGTTGGTTATGCTTTTCCGTTCTGGGTCTTTTAATTTAATAATTTCTTTTCTTGTTTTAACTAATTTGCTAAAATTCTTTAAGACTGACTTAATCATCCTATTATCATTTTAACATGTATTCTAAGATGTGCCATGCATTTAGTATCCCTCCACTTTGAGCTCTCTCGATTGGCTTTGACTCTGGGATTATATAAATGTATGTTTGTACACAGATTTTTTAAACGCTTCTTATTTATATCAGGCATCTTTAATATAGGAAATAGGTCTACTTCTACGAAATACATTTACATTTATGGCGATCCTAAAGCGACGTGGCACCTAAAATTTGCATGTAATTTTTTACATCGGCAAAACCATTACATTTGTTTAACTGTCCGCCTCTGGACACCCAATGGAAAAGACAATACATGTAATATAAGATAAATCAAATTGGTAACAGAATCTTAGCATTATTCTGACTGTTGAAAGGATGGTAGTTTATAATAAAGTGAAAAAATTTCACTAAATAAAGCCCATATGTGTGGTAAAAGTAAGTTGATTTTGGTATATTTTTGCACTACCTTTGACAATTTTTTTTACAGGTTCTTATGATATTTTTAATAAATTTTTCATCTTATTTCAATTTTGGATATGTTATCTCCTAGTTAAGAAAATAGTTATTTGTATACTTAGGCCGCGAAATCATTCTTTAACGTACCGAGAAGAAGATTGCCGCCGAGGCCGCTTGCGGCCGAGGCAAGGCAACCTCAAGGACGTTAAAGAATGACGCGGCCGCAGTGTACACAACATTTTTTGTGCAATTGTGTAGAATCCTCAATAATTATTGATGAAATTTTAAAAATTATAATTTTCGTCGTAAATAGAAAGACGGCCGGCTTTCATGTTACCATGGAAATGAGATAAATAATAAATATTTTCTAAAAACTGTCCATTCTCATGCGTCAAAATAAATATATAACTGACATTTAGTTTAATGGCCGTTGTTATGACAACGGCCGCGAAATTGAATTTTGCGGCCTGCATGGCGTACGCGAAGTTGTTACTTCGCGTACAATTGCACAAAATAGTTATTTGTATACTTAGGCCGCGAAATCATTCTTTAACGTACCGAGAGGAAGATTGCCGCCGAGGCCGCTTGCGGCCGAGGCAAGGCAACCTCGAGGACGTTAAAGAATGACGCGGCCGCAGTATACACAACATTTTTTGTGCAATTGTGTAGAATCCTCAATAATTATTGATGAAATTTTAAAAATTATAATTTTCGGCGTAAATAGAAAGACGGTCGGCTTTTACGTTACCATGGAAATGAGATAAATAATAAATAATTTCTAAAAACTGTCCATTCTCATGTGTCAAAATAAATATGTATGTATATGTGACATTCAGTTTAACGGCCGTCGCTATGACAACGGCCGCGAAATTGAATTTTGCGGCCTGCATGGCGTACGCGAAGTTGTTACTTCGCGTACAGGGTGTCTCATTTTTGATGTTTTTGCAGGGTATCTCGGAAACCATGACAGATATCAAAAAACTAACTAAGCAGTCTCGGGCTCTTTTTTTGAGAAAATAACAATAGCGCAAACAGATCTTTGCTATAGCGATCGGTTAGGGAGCTACAGGGTGATTGTTAAAATTTGGCTATTTTTAAAATTGTTTTTATCTCGGTTATTATTAGGTGCGCAGAATAATTTTAAATTAGTCTTTTACATAGTTTTTCCTGCAGAATCCATTGACGTCCTCATTTGTTTACTATGGGTTACAGGAACGGAGCAATGGAATAAATTTGTGTTTTTTTAAATGGAACACCCTGTATATTTTTGCGTAATTTTTGTACTCTTCAAATTTCCTTTACGAATATATAATATACTCTATATATAATCATTATAATTAAGCTGGAAAATGGTATTTTATTAACATTAAGTTTCAATTATTAATTAGGAGGCCTAGCATGCAGATAACAAAGGATGAAATATATGAGGAAAATTTAAATGCAAGAACTTACTTGAGAATTCTGGAAACACATATCGTTCCTTTTATGGAAAATCTTCCTTTGAGGGAAAGGTAAAAACTATACTTTCAGCAAGATGGGGCACCATCTCACGATGGCAGAATTATTGCAGAATGCCTGAATATAAACTTTGGACTGCAGTGGATTGTGAACATTGGGCCACACAGGTGGCCTGCCCGGTCAGCTGATATGACATTAGATTACTTTTTCTGGGGATTTGTGAAAAATATATTATATTTAAATAGAAATAATACACCAGAACAACTGCATGAAAATTTTGAAGCGGCCATTGCAACTGTAACAAAGGTTCACATCCGCAACGCAATTAACAGCGTGAGAAAACGGTGTCAACTATGTATAAATAATAATGGACTGCAATTTGAACATTTAATGTAGTTTCATTTCATCTATTTGTTACCATTTTGAACGTTAATGTTAATAAAATATCATTTTTCAGCTTAATTATAATGATTATATATAGAGTATATTATATATTTGTAAAGGAAATTTGAAGAGTACAAAAATTACGCAAAAATATACAGGGTGTTCCATTTAAAAAAACACAAATTTATTCCATTGCTCCGTTCCTGTAACCCATAGTAAACAAATGAGGACGTCAATGGATTCTGCAGGAAAAACTATGTAAAAGACTAATTTAAAATTATTCTG
>JABXWE010004096.1:0-24169 GCA_014611495.1 Limonius californicus
GTGCACCCTTACAGCAGAACATGTCGTCCATATGGTCGGCTGATCGCATGTTGTGAGTGTAAACGCTACGCGCAGGTTCACAAGTTGAAATGCGGCCGCTGCTTGTACTGCAGGACCATGCGAGTCGGCAGCTCACACCAGCATTGCCCGAGTTTTAATTGTTAATACTGTACACTGTATTATTCTATTTTATACTGTACACTATATGTGGAGGCGTTGGGTAATAAAATAATGTACACTCTATATATGTATAGAAGCGTTTTATTCTTATTCTTACAACAGAAACAATAATGGTACATATACAGAATTATGCATACATGGTCATGTGTTAATATCCCTTTGACCCCTGTTACACCTCAACCGTAAACTTGACAATTTTTGTTTATTTTTTGCAATTCCTACACCCGCCGCACCACTGCATATTAATCCCAACAAGCACAGAAATAAACACCGATACACATCAAATTCCTCTTGCTGGTCCACGTCTTGCTGCTGGTATCCTGCATTCAACACCGCAGGTGTCCAATTGGAAATCGCTCGAGTACCGTTCCCATACGTATATTTTGCCTTTATGTACGCAAATCGTGACAGCTGGGCGGCGGCGGCAGCAGTCGTCGTTGTCGGTAGTAAACTCAATTCTGTTTTGTACACGTAGAAATGCCTAAAGTACTGCAGCTTCAGAGTCGTCCATTGTTGTTCTTCTTGTGTAGATAACGCATCGTTCTCATCGCTCAAAAGATCATTAGAAAAGCGAACAATAACGCTAACTTCATACACCTGTGGTGGGTATGCCACTAAAAGGGTATGGTTCACGATAACAGCCAACAACAATGCCCCTTGCATTGTTCTCTTTCTCTCCGTACGACTAAGATCCTGCCGTTGTCACTGCTCGGCTCTTACTACATTCCACACCTACTGGCGGGTGGTAATCTAATATTTAAATAGCTTCTCACACACACACCTTGAAAACATGTCAGTGTTACAGAGTCAACTAAAGCGACTGGCTTCAACTCCAGTTCCCTCGGTTCGAATCTCCAGTACTGACAGTTTTTTACTTTTTTCCTTTTTACATTACTATTATTATTGTAATTTAATTAAAAGCACAGTCATTACTTTTTGACTTTTTACATTATTATTATTGTAATTTACTTAAAGGCACAATCTATCAGCTAAAGCGTAAGATTACAGCAATTATCTCCCGCTAAATTTCCTAGCGGCTCGCCGGCGCGGGGATAGCCGCGAGCTCATTGCAGATTGCTCCACCATCCTACATCCCAACAATCTTTACGACGCCCGCGCACACCGCCACACATCTTGCATACATGCATTCGCACACGCGGTTGCATACTCTCGCGACGTTTTAAGGGGCACCACTTTCAACACTCTCATATACCACTAGCCACCATAGCCGAGACGGAAAACGCTCGGACTCGCAATGCAACGGTCCTCGGGTCGAACCTGGCTCAGATTTAAAAAAAAGTACGGCGGGTTGCATACACATCTGCTGCTGCTGCCGCCGCGACTTACAATTTCTTCTTACACCTCCAATACTCCTTCTGGTCATTGTTGTTCACCCCACCACCACCACACTTGCACCTGAAGATCTAACGAAGAAGCCCTTCATCCAGCCCTTCACAGCCACCATCACAAGTACTTCTCTCTCACACAATACACCTTCCGAAGGACCTCTCTCTCGCACTCATTACAAACACCCCCCAAAAAGTCTCCTACATACTTGAAATTTAACATGGCATTTCCCATAAGAGCCCTGCGCTAGAACCGGCAAAATCCTATCTACTTACAGTTGAATGTACAAGGTATCACGTATAATTTCGTCTAGCAGCTAATACAGTACGGTAACAATAGCCTTAAGAGCAAAAAGAGCAAGCAACTAGCAACGGTAGCCTAGACGAGTATTTCAAAAGAAAAGGAGCTGGCAGGAGAAGAACAGAAAGAGCTAAAAGTATTTAAGACAAAGAGTAGAATAAATAGAACACAAACAAAGAAATAAGAAGAAGGAATTATACAGACAAATATAAAAAATAAAGATAAAACCGAAAAAAGTACGAAGCCGAAGAGATAAAAACGAAAAATAAAGAAGTACAACAAGAGCTTTAAAAATATCAAGAAAATTGAAGAAGAGCTTAAAATCAACAAGAAAGAAATGAGGCTACTGAGGGAACTACTGAAAAAGATTAATTTAACTGGAAAATGATCCAACTAGAAAAGTTAGAAGTGATGGAAAGGAACGCAGAAGCACAAGAAAAAGAAAAACGAAGAAACAATATAGTGATAACAGGAGCAATGGTAACACACAAAACATAAAGGAAAGGTAGAAAACATAATAATCTAAGTACTGGACCTGAAAGTGATAGTAAAATCAGCATAGAAGATAAATTAAAATATGATGGTTGCCGAACTGCCTAGGTGGGAAGATAAAGAGGAAGTTAAGGAATACCTATAAATTAAAAACTAAAAAAAATATACTTAACATACAGCGAAAGAGAACAAGACAAACAGCAAAGTTTAAATACCAAAAGGTAACCGTAGATTATAATATATATGCTTGGGTCAAGAAATAAAAAATACTGCTCCCACAAAATACAGATAGTATGCGTATGCCCAACTACAGGATTTAAGGATGAAAGCAACTCGATCGTGCAAATTAAAAAATGTAAGAAAAAAACAGGATAAATCATCCAAGGGACTTGGACTGTTAAGTTACAGCTAAATGAAGATCCTCGTGAAAGGGCCGAGGACCAGCAGCTTATGGCAAAATGAACTTACCTTATTGTCCTACCTCCTGAATATTTCTTACCAAATACATGCTAAAGGAAAAATACCCAAAAATTACAAGTCATGAATTTTGAATAATGATTATAAATATATTAACACGATACAAAATAATTAGTACAACTACAAGGGACCGCGGTGGTCTAGTGCGAGAACGCATTGGCCACTCGAGGTCACAGTAAATGCAGTCGCTCCGTTGGGGCGATCGAATCCCAACTGGAGCGACCGCATTTGCTTATTTAAGTTTAGGGTGCATGTTGCATGAATGTTTAGTATGTAAGAGACGCCCGCACCCCCCTGAAGTAATGCAAAAGCGGTTCCGGGGGGGGGGGCGGTAGTATGAATGAGTGAGCAAAGAAAAGTACAACTACAAGCAAAAAAAAGGAAATGTTAAAATCCGAACCAGAGTCAGTCGATATAGATTATACATGACCAAAGGGCTTCGTGACGTCCGAATTTGATGACTCGCCGCTACTGGCTACGATATTTAGTGTAGTATCAGAAAAAGGGCTGTGTAGCCAATAACAGTCGAGTTCACAAAAACAAGTACAGTAATGAATTATTAAACAATTAGCAACTAAATTATTATTTTATGACAGTCAAACCAGAGCTGGGTAAGTATTCGAATACTTAGTAGTTTGAATACTACTTAAAATACTTTTATACGAAAAGTATTTGGTAGGTATCTCGAATACTGGGCATAAAAAGTAATTGGTATTCGAATTGATCTTATTATTCTCGGTATTCGCTATTCAACCGTCATAAACGGTATTCGCGAATACTTGAACTACTTGCAGGTAGTATACGCGAATACTTTATTATTTGTCGAATACTTTCCTGCAAGTCTGAAACTGATTTTATGATATTCCACTGGAAATAAGTATAGATAATGTTACTCTGTTTGCTATCGTCTGAATCAAAATAAAAGTTTTATTTTGTAGTTGAAGTTCCTACCCAACCAAACCATAAGCTTTAGTCATCACGCAAATGCCATTTCAAATGCAAGTATTCAAGGTATTCGTAACTTTGAAGATACTGAGTACTCAGTAACTTTAATCCTTTTAATACGAAGTATTCAGATGCTGTAAGTATTTCGAATACTTTTTAAACAAAGTATTCAAAAAAGTATTCGGATACTATTTTTAGTATTCGTACCCAGCTCTGAGTCAAACTACTTCTATAATAAAATTACTGCAAACAATGTTCACTAAATAGAGGTATATATGGATAAGTTTTCCATTGGTTCGGCAATTAAGTTGAGGTCGTCTCAAGAAGGATTTCTTTTTTGTATCTTTACGTGTTGGACGCTCCTGGTTGGACGAAGGCAGGGACAAGCGGCGGCGGCGGCATACAACAGGGAACAATGGACAGGATTACGATAGATTATACAGTATTGTGTAAGAAATTGAATTTTTCTTAGGAAAACGGCGAATTAGAAGTTTTGAGACAGCCAAGAACAAAGATCACAGGTACGGAGTTATGCTAAAACGGCGATAATGTTAAAGGGTCGAACGGGGGTTAATTCTTAACCGCACAAAGCGAAGCGAGAAAACGACACCGTTTCTCCACGAAATTATTGATTCCTGTTGGTATTTAATCCGATATTTTCTAACGGAAGGAACGTAACCGATAGAACTTTAATTAAATTACAGAACCAATCATCAACCTCCGAACTCTAAGTTCCACTCTTCACATAACGTGTGATCACACAAGGGTTCTCAAAGCAACTAGTCTTTTGCTCCCTTGAAGAAAAAAAAAACAGAACCAGACTCTCGGCACACATTCTCAGAATTTTATCTCACATGCACTCAAGAGCATACTTCCAGGAAATTTGTCGTCGATGCACACCAAACATATTTCAGTAATAATATTTCGGGATAACGAAAGGTGACCTAAGATGCTTTATTTAGGAGTTAAAATAAAGTAGTGAATTTAACTATACCTTGAATCTGAATGAAAGTAAATCAGACGAACATCACAGATTGTACGATACCTTGTAGTAAATTCATTATTTTGTATCTCGTAATTCCAGGTGAAATCAAATAAAGATTGTTAAACTACATTGTGTTTTATAATTCAATTTTTTTTTATAAATTTATAAACCAGCGCTGCAAAACGAATCCTAATATTACGGAAGCCAACATCGTAACTGATTATATTTCTTTAAGCAAAAGTGCATGAACGCTTCTTATCTTTAATGTAGTACATAAGAAATTAAAATCCAATATAACAAGCTACACAAACGAAAATGAAAGAATAATAATAATAAGAATCAGAACAAACAGCGGATATATGACTGTCTGTGGAATATAAGCCTCAAAAAAAGAAGGCAGAAAAGAAAACAGCAAAATATTTTGCAAAAAGCTACAAAAAAATTAAATAAAGTTTTTTTTTTTAATTAAATTGTTACGTAATTTACAACTAGCCATATGGCTAAACAAGCAAATTTGTTGTAATACTAAAATTGACAAAAAGTGGAAGTTACGCCCAAGGCGATTACCCTGTGGTTACTTATATACTACATATTAATAGGGTCTTATTAGCCTTCTGCCCATAACAAGCAAAGTATTCGAACGAGTCCTACTGAAAAGGATCTATGAAAAGCATGACTCCCTGACACTGCTGCCGAATCATCAGTTCGGATTCCGTGCACGTCACTCCACAATTCAACAGGTTCATAGGGTAGTTAACGTAATTGCCAAGAGTATAGAAGACAAGAAATTCTGTAATGCAGTCTTTCTTGATATTTCACAGGCATTCGATAAGGTGTGGCATGCGGGCCTTCTCTACAAAATAAAAAGCACATTATCCAGCAACTTTTATCTCCTTTTAAAATCTTACTTAACCGACTGAAACTTCTCAGTAAGACATAATGAATGCCAATCCAACTTCCATCCAATCAAATCAGGTGTTCCCCAAGGTAGTGTTGTTGGACCTCTCCTATTCCTAATTTTCACTGCCGATATACCCCAAACAAATAACACCACAATTGCGTCATTCGCCGACGACGTAGCCGTATTATCTGCAAGTGAAAACCCAATATTGGCTTCCGAAAATCAAGAAGTTCATCTGGACCTCCTCACCGAATGGTACAATAGATGGAGAACAAAGGTCAACCAAACAAAATCAGTACAAGTTACATTTACCACCAAGCACAACACTTGTTACGGGCCAAAAAAGACTCACGTTACGGCGCCAAATTTGTTACGGGCCGATTCTCGCTACGAGAATTATGGGACAGAGAAAATCGCACGTTGGCGTGCTAAGAAATTTTCGGTACGGCCAAACGCGCTTTTCTTGGACCCGCAAACAAAAAAAAGATGGTAAAGGCCAGCGGCTTACTCAGAGGAGTAGGGAGAGTTCGTAAAATTGCTTATAGAGAAAATGCTTCAAGTTGTGTACAGGATACGTCGAAATAAGTGGGCGCCACCTTCCGAAATCCAGCTGGTTTTGTAGGTCCTCGCGGAAGGCCGAGAGCCCCCTGCTTACGGGAAGGGAACTTACCGTGTTTTGTGCCTCCTCCTATATATATTTAAAGCTTGCAAATTTCTTACAACAGGTACAAAAGACACAATAAGAGACAATAAACTTTAAAACACATATAATAAAGTAAATAGAAAGTGGCAATACAATAAACGGGCACGAATTATTATGACACAAAAGTTTGCATTACATGTTTATCCTTGAACGTTCAGGTAACTCTTCGCCACTGGTGTTACGGGATTTAAGTTATGCATTCAGTTATAAAACACCAGTGACGCTGAAGCTCACAAAAGTACAGTCTAATTTAGTAGCTTTATCCTAAAACAGATTAACACATATGGCGACTGAAGGTCCTTTTTATTTTTACAATTACAAAAAACTTAAATTTGAAGTCTGCAAGTCACGCGAGAAAAAAAGATTTAATTTTCACTGCACAACAACAAAGAACATTCTTTACCTTGACGAAGAGACGGCACAATAAGACGGCGATTTCTGGTTGCGGGGTCGACAATAAAGGGCCAAGAAAACAACGCTTTTCGGGGCAGCGTTGGGCACGATGTCGCTGCTACGCCCCTGGAAAACTCCGAGCTGGTTTCCACTGGGCCAACTAGCGTAGACAGAAGACTTTTTCGAACAACGGGAACAAATCAAGTTCCAGCAGCACACTTGCACGATATTTCTTTATTTCCTTTCAGCCTCATACAAATCCGAACTAAGTTCGACAGGAGCAATTATAAACTTTAATTGTCCAAAACCAAGGCGTACCTTTTGCTATCGCTTATTTCTTTATCCGACGGTTACGTCGATTAACGTTTGCCCTGCAGCAAACAAAAACGGTACGATAACGCAAGATAGCAAACGCCGCCGCGAGGAAAAGGAAAGACGATCTGCCGGTTCACCCGTTACTCTCGAAAGTCTGACTTTCACTCAAAAAACATTTACGGGCCTCGATGGATGTTGTGTTCGAGGACCGGAGTCCACAAGGCTCGGAAGTGAACTGCACTCGAAATGCAACGGGAATCAGCACCTCCCTCAAAAGATTGCACAACATGACGAAATCATACGGAATATTCTGGAAAATAATTTGTTGTTGACGCTCTGAATTCCCAGAAGCGTTCGAGGTCTCGCGCGAGAAAACCAAAGTCTGCAGTTTTTACACAAAGGAGACTGTTAACATCACAGGCTTCGAAAGACAAAACTAAATAGCGAAAATAGTAACCCAAAAAAAGAATTTAATTAAAACAGCGATACTAATTCCTACGAAGCGGCAAATACATTACGGAATTCATAAAGTGTAGCGGCAAATTTAAAAATCACATAACACACTTGCCCACTTGTAACAATTAATGGCGTACCTGTACCTACTAAAACGGAAGCGAAATACCTTGGACTCATCCTGGACCAAAGACTCACCTGGAAGAAGCACATCCAAACAAAACGCAGACAGATGGATCTCAAATTTCGACAAATGTATTGGCTTGTCGGTCGAACATCAAAACTCTCTTTAAGTAACAAGCTACTGTTATATAGAGCTATGATTAAACCAATATGGACATATGGGCTCCAGTTATGGGGATGCGCCAAGACAACAAACCTAAAAATCATACAAATATTCCAGTCCAAAGAGCTGAGAACAATAGCGGCCGCTCCATGGTACATCAGCAACCAGACGCTCCATGATGACTTGAAAATTCCCTATATCGCGGAAGAGATTCAAGAGAGAATACAAAGACCTAGTAACAAACCATGAGAACGATTTAATAAAGCAATTATACAACAGAGGTCCCCTTGTGAGAAGACTACGTAGAACTTGGCCCCAAGACCTAGCGTAACGAAGAAATCACAATCTACAAGGGGAAACATCAGTGGAAGATTCCCTTACAAGTCTAATACATGCAACACATTTACTTAATACTCTGTATGGAAGTAGATTGTAAATTTGCAAATTGCTAATTAAAAAACAAATATTAATAGGGTCTAGCGTTTTAAGTCTATTTAATGTTCGAGTATTATTAGTATTGTCTAATAAGTTGAGAACATTCAGATTTGGGTGGTTATGTTTACATGATTTGTTTGTTGTACGTCTTTTAACTTCCTCTCTACCCACGGAATTTTGAGTTCTTCGTGCAGGATTTTATTGCTGACTTATCACTCTGCGTCGGCTATAACACGAAGAGTTTTGTTCTGGAACCTTTGTAATATTTCGATGTTAGAGGTATTCGCACAACCCCATAGATAAATTCCGTATGCCCACACTGGAACTAACACTATCTTATACACTAACACTTCGTTGTATAGTGATAACTTAGATTTTCGCCCTAGGAGCCAGTACATCTTTTTCACCTTCAGGTCTAGTTCCTTTCTCTTCTTTGTAATGTGGATTCTCCATGTTAGTCGCCTGTCAATGTACATGCCCAGATATTTAGCCTCTTCTTTGATTGGGATATGAATACCGTTTAATGTGGCCGGAGGAGCGGAAGTTTGCTTAGTCGTAAACGTGATTGCTGTGGATTTATTTTCGTTGATTTGTATATGCCACCTGTTCAACCATTTTTGCATATTATCGAGACAACTTTGTAGGATAGCCGATGCTTGTATAGGATCTGAGTGGGAAACTAGTAACGCAGTATCGTCTGCCAATTTTGCTGTCACTGTATTTTCGTTGCATGGTAAGTCGTTGGTAAATATCTGGTATAGAGTGGGTCCCAATACGCTACCCTGGGGGATGCCTGCTTTTTCATTTGATATAGTCCTGATTTGACTTGATGAAACCTCTCGTTTAGATATGAGTTGAATAGTAGGTAGTATTGATGTGGCAGAGACAGTTTAATTTTACAAAGTTACCCAGGATGCCAGACTCGGCCGAACGCCTGGCTGACATCAAGGAATACCGCGACGCAGTATCTACTTTCTTCGAGGTCTGCCTCTATTACGTCGACGACTCTGTGGATCTGTTCTGCTGTGGAGTATTCCTGGCGAAACCCAAACTGATGCTGTAGAATTAGCGCTTCTTGTTCTAATATGGACGCCAGTCTCTTTAATATTAATTTCTCTAGTACTTTTGGCAGTTTTGGTGCTAGCGTTATCGATCGGTAAGGGGCGACTTCATGAGCAGGTTTGCCCGGTTTCAGAATTAAAATTATCTGACCGAATTTCCACTGGATTGGAAAATACTGTAATCTTGTGATTGCATTGAAGATTTGTGTTATAGCCATTATTGCCTTGCGGGGCAGTTCTTTCAATGGTTTGGCAGTGATGAGGCCAAACCCTGGAAGTTTTCTGTTATTTAAGTATTTGATTACAGTTGTTACTTCTACTGAGGTGAAGAGTTTTATTGGTGGGCATAGTTGTAAAAGAGCTTGGATATAGTTTATAATCTCCCGTTCTTCTTCAGGTGTAACAACAGCAGGATGCGGTTGAAGTATGTTTGATAGATGTTGTGCAAAAAGTTCGGCTTTCTCATCTTCTGTTATTGCCCAAGGGCCGTTTAATTTTCAAATCGGCGGAATAGGTTTTCGCGCATCTTTTAGTTTCTTTGTTGCTTTCCAAAGGGTGTAGTCACTATGTGGGGAGGGGGATAAGTTGCTTACCTATTCATTAAATGTTTCGTTTTTCCTCCCTTATAAGCGTTTTTAACTCTCTGGTTAACCTATTTAAGTTATTTTGTCTATGGGGTTTCTAGTTTGCTGCCAAGTTCTCCTGGATCTCTTTTTGTCGACAATTTTGGTTTTAATTTATAAAAGGTAATTTCCAACAGCTTTGGTTTCTTTATGACCGGTCGGCATTGAGTAGTAGACTGCGTTTTAGATATTCTTTATTAGGTGTTCTACGGCAGTGTCAATATCGTCCTGTTTTCAACGAGACTTAGATTGTTATATTACTTGTTAGGCGTTCTCTGTACAAGTCCCAATTTGAGTAATTGTTGTTTAGCGAAGACTTCGTTTGCTTTGTAATAATAGAAGCGCTGTAAGCGGTTGTAACTATTATAGATAAGCGATCTGAGAAAAGGTCGAAACACGATTCCACTTTACAGTATCTTGGAGATAGTCCTTTGGAAACGAAGAAGTCAGCATCAGATACTTTGTTTAGGTTAGCTGGCCACTATGTGGGCTCCCCGATATATAAATAGTTGTAGTTGTTTGCGAAAGTGGCCTTATGTAAATCACTCCCCTTGGTGGTTGTCAATCTTGATCCCCAAGTTGGGTTTTTTGCATTGTAATCCTCCCCCGCTATGAACCTGTTTCCTAGTTTCTCCAAGAATGCTTCATATTGATTTTGTTTTATGGAGTGTCTTGAGGAGATATATATTGATGCTATGAGCTCTTCCATCGGGTTGGTTGGTGTAATATGTGGTATAATTGTGATATTGAAATAACTTATTTCCGTAAAATGAGTTTCGGAGATCAGTAAGATGTCTATTTTATGCTCTTTTAGGAACAGTTCGACAAGCAAGCGGTGTTGTGCTAACCCATTTGCGTTCTAAGAAGCTATTCCGAGGGTATCCATTTTAATTTTTGGTAGCTAGCTTGGTAAGCAGCATTTAGCATCATGCTCTTTTGATCCACACGTTGATTAAATATTGCTTCAAACTTGGACAGCAATTAAGATAGTGTAATGTCGTTATTATTATTACTACTGTCTTGGGCTGAGTTGTTGTAGTTACTTGTCGCGATTTGGGAATGGCTGGGGCCGTTTACGTTTGCTGAATATACATGATGAGCAGTAATCGGCACATTGGCCTTCCTTATACCTTGAGCGACTGGTTTGCCTCTATTCAGGTGAAGTTGTTGATATACCTGACAGCCTTCATAGTTTGCCGGGTGAAGTTGTTAAATTCGTTTAGTTTTCCCGCTTCATAGGAATTAAAATTCTATTTTAATTGCCGTTCTTATGATGATTACAATTTTCATTATTTTCAAAAATTAAAATTATGGGAGGCCACTTTTGCGAAGCTTTTGAAAGTTCCCTTTGTAGGCTGGATTTGACGATCGAAAACAATTCTTTTGCCTAAGGCAAAACAACGAAACTATAACTCAATTAGCAGAAGAGCTGCTACACAACCCGGTATCTCAAAAAGAAAGCACGCCAGTTGACTCCCAAGGCCTAGCGTCCACTCTTTCCCTGGCACAACGCACACTTGATGGGAGTATCTTTTGTTTTTTTGCAGGTGGTAGTAATGTGCTCTTCGCCACACTTGACGCATAAGTAAGGTTTCGTGCAATAGCTTTTACTGTGCCCATAAGACTGGCATGTGGTGCACTGGATGATTGTAGTTTTCTCACGATGCGGTTCCACAGATACCACTTGGTGGTTAATGAGTTTTATATTATATACCTTTTTATTGGTATTCGCAGGTTCGAGGTCAATAAAGAACATAGACAAAGAACAAAGGGGTATCTCTGTTACTCTGTGTTTAACGTTGATGATATTTCGTACCGTATGATCATGCTTTTTTAATTCGTCTTTGATTTCTTCGGTATCTACAGAATCGTGTATGTTTCTAAGTACCTCTCTGTAGCCCCTTTCTTCCTTCAGCTGGTAAGTATGATGTATGATTCTTTAGTCTTTGAGATATGTGGCTAGTTGCCTATATATTTCTGGTGTGTTTGTAATGATTTAAATTGTATTATTTGCTAGAGCTTTTGTATTAAATTGTTCTATTTCTATGATTTTTATTAGGTTTTCAACCATTTTTGCGTAGTTAGTGACACCATATAAGAATATGGGGGGAGGGCGTAGGTATTTTCTTCTCCTCGCTTCTATTTGGTGGTTGCGTTGTGCTGCTAGTACTTATGTTGGCTAGCGGACTGTATCTGTTTTGTTGTTCAACTGAGATTTTTTCTGCTTGCTGTGTAACAGGTTTGCGAATATATCGTTTCCGTTTTTTCACTTGTCGCCATTCGTGTCGGTTTTAGGTTAGGTTCTCTTCAGAATCGCCAATAATTATTGGTTGTTCGGGTTCGGTTAATTGAGGGTTAGAAGTTTGGTTATTACCTGAATGGGGGTGCGTTATTGTACGCTGTAAATGTAGGCACATAGTTTTAGTATAGAGCTGATGGTGCACAAGCACTGTTTCGTGTAACTTGTAAAAATCCATGATTTTGAGTCGGCTGTTGGTTTTCAAACACCGGGCTGTTGCAATGTGTAAGGGAATTGTAGTAACTGTAGTTGTGATAAATACATATTCGGCCGAAACAAAATTTAATAACTCGTTTAAAATTAATATACCTATGTGTCTTAAACATACACATTTATTATTTAAATATTGGACTGCTATCTCTTACGGTCAATGGTCGGCGTGTGCAAGGCTGATGTCTCCAGGCGATCACTGTACAGCAGAACCACTCGCTTTCACAGCGAACTCTAAATAAAGTTGAATGCAAGAGTTGTGGACCGGCTCATAGATAATACAACAGGACTGTACAGTGAGCCAACATTAAACAGAAATAGACAACATTGTTGTTTCATCATCATCATGCAGCCAATCGCGTCCACTGTTGGATATAAACTTCCCTCATTGCTTTCCATTTTATTCTAATTTGTGCTGTTTGCATGCAATTTCCTGCCACTTTCTTAAGGTCGTCTCTCCATCTAGTTGGCGGACGTCCCCTATTTCGTGTTGTGTCTCTCGGTCTCCCTTGTAATATTACTTTCGTCCATCGCCCATCCTGCGTTCTTGCTACGTGCCCGGCCCAATTCCATTTCAACTGTGCTATTCTTTCAATTAGGTACATTCTTCACTTTTGTGGTCTGTCGCATCTGTGCATTTAATATTCTGTGTCTCAGGCTAATTCCTAACATTGCTCGCTCCATAGCTCGGTGAGTCACTCTTAGTTTATTGATTCATTTTTGAGCCAACGTCAAAGTTTCCGCCCCGTACTTATGTATGCACTGGTCGTATACGCTTCAGGCACATTGATATTTTGCTCTTAACTAGTTTCTTAGTTTACCAAAAGCCACCCATGTAATACCAATTCTCCTCTGTATTTCGCAGATTTGATTGTCCCTGTCTGATTTCAGGGCCTACCTATATATTTGTAACTTTCCACTTGTTCGATTTCATAGCCGTCGATGTTGATGTTTCTAGGACAAAATTTTTCATAACTTTTGTTTTATCAAAGTTCATTTTGCGACCTCCTTTTTCTGATGCGTACTTCAAAGCTTTGAACATATTCGTCATCTCTATTATATTATCTGATATCAGCACTAAGTCATCAGCTAATTTCAGGTGGTTTAATTTTTCGCCATTCATATTTATTCCCAACTCTTTCCATTCCAAAATTTTAAATACACTCCATGGCTGCAGGAAATAATTTGCGACGGATAGTGTCCCCCTGTATTACACCGCGTTCTATTTTAAACTTACTTGTTGTTGTTTCGTGAAGAGTTACACATGACGTTGCTATTTTGTATATGTTTTCAATTAGTGTTGTATATCTGTAATCTATTCGACTGTGTTTTAGGGCGTCAAATATGAAATCCTACGGAATCGAAGGCTTTCTCATAGCCAATGAATGTTAAGATTAGCGGCCTATTATATTCTACACATTTTTCAATAAATCTTTTATTGTTTGTAGATGGTCATTTGTTCCATAACCTGCTCTAAACCCGGTTTGTACTTTTGATTGGCAGAAGTCCAGTTTTGGTGTTTAATCGTTTTGTGTTAGCAGGCTAGTGAGTCTACAGTTTTCTAATTTTGAAATATCACCCTTTCTGTATATTATGGTCATTGTTGTGTTATTCCACTTGTTCGACATATTTCCTTTCTTTAGACATGCATTATATAATATTTTGATCGATTGTAAGAGTTTTTCCTCCTGGTTTTATTGCTTCAATCACCACGTCATCCTGTCCAGGCGAGCGGTTGTTTTTCATTTCAGAAAGGGCTCATTTAATTTTGTCTATTGTTATACTTGGTATATCTTCTGAACCTTGATTTATAACTCTCCTTTCTTCTGTTTCTGCTTCGTCATATAGTTTTCTACTTGTGTATAGAGTTCGATAGAATTTTTCTGCCACCTTATTAATGCCTTCTCTGTTTGTTATTATGCTTCCACTTTCATCATGGAGCTTGCTGATTTCAGTTTTTCCTTGCGATAGTTTAGAATTTTCATGCTTTTATTTCCTTCTATTGTTTCTCTAATGACGTCCGTATTGTATCTTCGTAAATTTTTTCTTATTTCAGCTGATATCCTTCTATTTAGTCTTTTGTGCTCTTCTGCTGTTATATCTTCTCGTTCTCTCAACTTCCTTCTTTCATTCGTAAGTTTTTCGTTTCCCTTGGTCTTTTTAGTACAGTATTTTACTTGGGCTATCTTAATTGCTTCTATTATACTGTTGTTCATATCATCTACATCGTGATTTTGATGTTCTAATATTTTTAGAGTATTATTTAACTCTTCAGTGTACGCTTCGGGTTGATTTGGTGCATTCCACTTTTTGTGTTTCGTATTTTCAACCAGTTTGACTTTTTCTTTTCTTACATTTACAGTAATCTTTGCTCTAACCATTCGATAGTCACTGCCGGTTGAAAAGCTGTTTACGACACTTACATTTTGTATTCTTTCTTTCTTATCTGTCATTATAAAATCTATCTCGTCTTTTGTTTTTCCATCAGGGCTTATTCAAATCCACTTCCTTTGGAATTTCGCTTGGAAGAAAGTATTCATCATACAATGGTGTTGTAGGAGAAAATATGGTAACAACTTTCTAACTTGGCGTTAACGTTGCATAATGTGTAGGTGTTATTATTTTAGCTTTTTCTATGTCTTCGTCGTCTTCATGGCTGCTTGTAGGAGCATAGGCTTGAATTATTTTTATTTTGTACTTTGTGTTCAGTTTTAGAACAACATATATTACTGTTGGAGATATGCATTGTTGTCGACGTGTTTGATAAACAGCCAAATGAAAAATAAAACTATTATTATATTTGCATTTACTAGAGCTGGACCATCAGTTTGATGAATACTACGCCTTCTCAACATTTGTTTTCTCAAAAATGAAAGTGTTATTATTAGTTACAACCCACTGTAGCCTCTCTTTAGCATGCGTAATCGAATTGACAGGTTGTTCTAATCCATATCTTGAGAGGTAAGAGGATTAATTCTGTGCAGCGCTCGAATTGACAAATTCCACGCAGCCCTCAGCTACTGTTACTGAGAATATAATTATAAAAAGTAAAATTACATAGAAGCATCGAAGGGGCACTCCTCAACAATCATTTGATAATAATAATATGAAATAATAGCAAAATATAAAAATAAAGTGATCTAATAACTTGGTTATTACAAAAAGTTTTGGATTGTAAACATTATTTTGTTCGTTATATTCGTTAAACCTCATATACAGGAAACGTATGATCAACAACTACATTATTAAAACTTCAAATACCAGGTTTATTATCAGGAAAAATATTTTACACTCAAAAAATACCTGGATACACTATAAATCACTATTAAGAAAAGTTGTTTCTGCACTTTCAATTACAAATATCAGAGAATATATTTCAAAATAATTCATAGAATTAAATGAATCGTTACTACAAGAACATGATTGAAATAATGGTTTGAATGAGTTTGAATTGTAAAAAACTTTAGAAATTCTATTCATATTTTAAGACCACTGGCTGTATTGTTTATAGTGTTAATTTGTAGTATTATAGCATTGCAGACACAGAGTTAGTCAACTTATAGCAAATACAAGTAACTTCTAAGATTGCTTTATAAATATTGTTACAGACACAAACTTTACAAAAACGAATGCATAAAACACAATTTTCAAAAGAATAATATGAAGTTAACATCCTAAAATCTTCAGAATTTACACCTATTAATAATTGTCCTGACATTTAAAGAAATCCTCTCATGCTTACATGAGTCCGTATATGTTATTGCAAGTTGAGCTTCCGTACACTTCATAGTCACATAATATTGTCCTAGAAAGTTTTATCACCTGTGTGAGTTCTCATATGTCTTTGTAAGCTAATCTTATATGCACTCCTATAGTGACATACATTACACTTGAAAGGTTTCTCTCCTGTATGAATTCTCATATGTCGTTGCAAAGTAATCTTCTGAGCACTTTCATAATCACATATATCACACTTGAAAGGTTTTTCTCCTGTATGAGTACTCATATGCCTTTGCAAGGTAATTTTCTGTCCACTTTCATAGTCACATATATCGCACTTATAAGGTTTTTCTCCTGTATGAGTACACATATGTTCCTGCAAGTTAATCTTCTGTGCACTTTCATAGACGCACATACTGCACTTGAAGGGCTTCTCACCTGTATGAGTTCTCATATGTCGTTGCAAGTTAATCTTTTGTGCGCTTCCATAGCCACACTCATTGCACTTGAATGGTTTTTCTCCTGTATGAGTGCTCATATGTCTTCGAATGTTAATTTTCTGTGTACTTTCATAGTCACAGATATTGCACTTAAATGGTTTCACTCCTGTATGAGTGCACATATGTTCTTGCAAGTTAATTTTCTGAGCACTTTCGTAGACACACATATTGCACTTGTAAGGCTTCTCTCCAGTATGAATTCTCATATGTCGGTGCAAATTAATTTCATATACACTTTCATAAACACACTGATTGCACTTAAAATACTTTGCTCCTGTATGAATATTCATATGTTTTTGTAAGCTAATCTTATGTGCACTTTCATAGTCACACACATTGCACTTGAAAGGTTTCTCTCCTGTATGAGTTCTTATATGTCTTTGCAAACTGATCTTCTGTGCAGTTTTATAATCACAATTGTCGCATTTGAAAGGCTTCTCTCCTGTATGAATTCGCATATGTCGTTGCAAGGTAATCTTCTCTACACTTTCATAGTCACATTTATTGCACTTGAAAGGTTTTTCACCTGTGTGAATTCTCATATGTCTTTGCAAGTTGATTTTATATGCACTTCCATAGTCGCATATATCGCACTTGAAAAATTGCTCTCCTATAAGAGTGCTCATATGTTCTTTACCTGTATGTGTTTTGGTGTGTCTCTGTAAACTGTTCTTCCACTTAAACCCACGTCCACATACATTGCATTTGTATGGCTTCAATGTAGGCTCTATTATAACATGATCTTGGCTGTTACCACAGCTTTCAGTTTTTATATCTAATTCTTCATGTAATGTGCCCAGTTTGATGGAGCTTTCATTATTATCTTTAATATCTTGCCTTAAATCGAACACTTCTGAAGACAATTCCCATATCTGAATCTCTTCCTGTTTTACTGTAACACAATTACGTATAAACTTATATGCGAGTCACTCAATATTACATAAACAGGTAAACTAGCACAATCTAAATAGACACACATCATTACACTACTAATTTTCATATTACTGTAGTTGGTACAAATTACATGCATTGTAGAAATACTGAAACTTTCTTAAAAATTGCTTTTTGAAAGAAAACCCTCTTTTATTATATCATTTACTTGCTTGTATTATCTAGCTTAGAATTGATTTTAGGTGTACAATTCAAATTTACTATTTGTGTCCAACTCACTCTGAGGTAATTCTTCCTTGATTTTGGTTTGATGCCAGATATTGCTAGTAGAATCCGAAAAACTTGATAATGAAGTCACAGTGGTAACATCGGGTTTGACATCTTTATTCGCATCAGATAAAGTATCCATGTTGATATGCACAAGTTTCCCTAAAGTAAAATGTTCTTCTTTAATATCAACTCCTTTACAGTCCTACGGCGATAAGTTAGTAAATATTTCAAATGTACTAAAATGTTATTGTATAAAGTCAATATGCGAATATCGCTCACCATTATTATAGAAACAAGTAATAGTAAAAATGATATTAATATTACTTATAAGACAAATACTTCTTTAACAATCTTATTGAACAAAATTCTGAAGTCTGTCAAAACATTCTTTTAGGTTTAGTAAACTGGAAAGTGATTATGTCATTTGAACTACTATCGATTCTTACAGATGGAAATTCTAGTAGAGTAGTTGCAATATCTCATGATCCGCGAATTGCGCACCGCCGGGAGTGAGAAGGCTGTAGAAAAGGACGCCCAAACAGTGTTTTCGGCTCAACCTAAAAACATCAGGGTAGTATGTAGGGCCAAATTGAAAACAGACTATGCAAATAAATGTGTAATTTAACTCTTTAACGTTCACTAAATTAATGATAATATATTAAATAAACCACTTCCCCAAAAGAAAATGAAATAAATAAATGTAAATATTTTGAAATATTAAAGGGAAGTATGAATATGTTGTATTACAGCTGATAATTCCAATATTAGGTTAGGTTTGTGCAGTCAATTTTATTAAATTAAATGATAACGTAGTAGAAAAATTATATTATATCTTTCACGTACCTAAATTTTTTTTTCTTATTCTTGTTACAGGAATTAACTATTAATTTGTAGAATGCTTGTTTTATTTGTCTGAAGAAGGTCCTATGGGACTCGAAATATAATTTTTCTACTACGTTATCATTTAATTTAATAAAATTGCTTGCACATCCCTAACCTAATATTAAAGGGAAGTGTTTTCATTTAGCAAAAATCAGAACACAATAAAACAAATGCAATGCCTCTAATAGCTTACCAACCATTGATGCCAGCGCGGTTTCAACTCTGTTAAAGCAGTTCACAATGCAAATAAAATGAAATAAAAAATTTTGTAACTATTATCTTAATAATTTACTTAATATATAAAATCCAGAAATCCTGCTTTCTAATCGCCTGCTCTTTAGGTCACGTCGTGGCTTTGCTCCTTCGTGTAATCTATCAGCACTGAAGATTGCCGCTTAGCGGCCGAAATGTACAACTGCATTTCTATTTTCCGCTGTTACGAATATTAAAGGGTTTTTTCATCTTGCTTTTATCATTTTTCTTATAGCTCTCATCAAATCGATTACTTACTATATGATAATAAGAATACTGCTGTCTGTTGTTCAAATATTCAATATACAGTATGACCAATACACTTTTCCATAACTGTTATCCGTAAAAAAGAAAAGGTGTATCTTTACTTAAGCTATATAGTTTATAATATTTACTACATTTAGTTATTAATTATCAAGGTATAATTCTGCCACTACTATTATTTATTTCTCTAGATTTCCAAAAACTTAGGGGAATTGTGTCTAAAACGACATACTTTTTCTTAGAACATCATTCATAACGTTGGCTAAAAAGGGCTGCAAATTGGAGACTGTATTCTTCGAATATTTTACCACACTACACACTAAGTATATAAAAAAACTAAAATTACATTTTATAATAACAAAAATTTATTAAACTAAGATACTACTATGTCATTTTACCTGTACGTACTACGGTAAAATGACATACCCCTGTTTAAGCATACAGTTCACAAATGAACCTTTTTGTCTTGGAAGAAACATCCGCACAGGCTGTGTGGCACCCGTTTTTACATACCTGACAGTGTATTCATTTTCTTTAGCTTTTGATTGGGAATAGACTTCATTGCAGTAGATGCATGCAACGTCATCGTCATCGTCTGCATTTTCAAAGACGTTCACCTCGGCTTCGCTGTCGCTTTCAATCAGAATTTTCTTATTCACTGCCTTAGCAGCTTTCCTTTCCTGTTGTCTTCTTTCCTTTACTTGTTTATCTTCGTGTTTTGTTTTAAGTTCTTGTATGAATAAAGATGCTGTTAACACATTGCTAGTTTGAGTTTTACGCTTTCTTTTGCTGCTGTTGCTCTACATAACTGGAAGTGGTGATATTCCCAACAGAGAGACAGTACTATCTCCCGAAGTATTCAATTTGGTAGACCCTTCCACGGAATCAGATTCATTTTCTTCAGAAGTTCTTGGTAACTCTTCAGTTTTGGGGGATGCAAGTGTGGCAGAAACAGTATCAATTGGTTGACCTTCCGGGCAATCAGCTGAACTGCGGCCTCTTGTGCATCCCCTTCTGTCGCTAGTCGCTGTCAAGTAGATCCGTCCCCTTTATTATGTCTAGGAGTTTGCTGATCAGACTGATTTGCGGTTGTATCTCGTTGGGATTAGCAGTGGCGGCTCGTGAGTTAAGAAAGAGAGTGGGCACAAGAAAAAACTTACCTATTTTTTGTACAGAAAATCCATTCTCCTATTTTCATGCTGGAAAAGACGTCTATGACTTTGTTGTCAAAATCCTGGATAGACTGGACGAACTTCTTTTCTATTGATAGGACCGCCAATGCGTTCAGTCGATCTTTTTGCACACAATTAACTTCCATCATTGAAAAAACGTCACTTTCGTCTTTGAATTCAAACGCGCGTTTGCGCCAAAACAGCGCTCCAAAGTGCAAATATAAACGTTGACTTTAAATGGGGAACAATCTGCTCGCTGCCCCATTCGCCTGGTATATCGCGTATAGCGAAGATAACCGATAGGTAACCGAATCATCCTCTAAATAGGTACAAATCAGAGCGTTCCCCGGAACATAGTTTTGAGCGTGTTAACCGCGCCTTTGGTGCGGAAGGAAAATTTGATACCATCGTTAAAATAATTAAATTAAAATAATGCACTGAATTACATGCGAATTTATTTCTGTGTTTATCTTGGTGGTTGGGTGGGCACGTGCCCTTGTGCCCTTTAGTCCAAGCCACCACTGGGGATTAGTGATCTCAAAGATTTGATATCTTCTACGAGCTAAGGCTTCGCATTGGAATATTATGTGGGCGGCTGTTTCGTCTTCCTCGCCACACAGTCTGCATATAGGCTCTTCGTTAAATAGCCCTATGTTGTAGAGGTGTTGTCTGAAGTGCCAGTGTCCCATTAGGAGTCCTGTCACTACTCCAATTTGAGTGCTACTAAGTTGTAGGACTGTTTTGGTAAGCTTGTGGGAGTGGTTACCCATCATGGTTGTGCTTTGTCTTTGTCGAGGTGAGAGTCTCCAGTGTTCCGAATGTTTGCTTACGATCCATTCTTTAACTGCTCCTCTCACTGTCCGCTTAGTTAAACAGACAACAGGTTCAGGCCCCGTGAATGGTGTTTTAGACCCTAGTTTTGCTAGCTTATCTGCGTTTTCATTTAATTTTATGCATGTGTGAACTGGCACCCAGTGTTAGGAGACTACAAAGGCAGTTCCAGAAAAGTTTTGACTTAATCTGGTTAGACTTCAGTGCTTTCAAAGCTGCCCGACTGTCAGAGATAATAAGGACGGTTTTCTTTGTATAGCCCCTTCTTATGTTCTCTTCTATTGCTGCTAGAATTGTATAGGTTTTAGCTTAGAATATTGTGGCAATTTGGCCCAGAGATATGGAGGTACTATATCTTGGTCTACTACCGTATACACCAGCTCCGGTTCCGTTGCTCGTGCGTGAACCGTCTGTATACTATACGAAGCTTTTATGCAAGTCTGGTGGTTTCTCTTGATCTCATTCTTCACCGTTTTTCCATACTTCGAAAGGTTTATGAAAAGAGTATTTTGTTAACATGTAGTCCGTTCCCATTTTTAATTTTGGGTCAGATACTACATTTATTATTTTGGAGCGTCCCCATGCGTATTGAGTGCTTCTCCAATTACCCGTGGAGTTTAGGCGATACGCTCCCATGCGTGCCTCGCCCTTAATTATTATATCAAGAGGCGGAAGTTGCAGGAGAGCTTCTAGTACTGCTGTTGAAGTGCTTCTGAATGCTCTAGTTATACAAAGACAAGCCTGTCTTTGAACACTAAGAAGCTGGTTTATTGTTTATCTTTGATTTACCTTGGGCCACCATACTAGTGAACCATACGTTATTGTCGGTCTTATCATCGTTGTGTAAAGCCAATCGACCAGTTTTAGTTTTAGTCCCCATTTATTTCCAAATGCTCTTCTTGCCATCATCAAGGTTGTTTTTGCCTTGTTAATGATTCTTTAAATATGTTGGTTTTAGGTCAACTTGGTGTCTAGAATCACACCCAAGTATCTGACCTTCCCCTTGATCTGCAAAGTTTCTCAGAAGAGTTCCAGAGGATTTATGCCTCCGTGATTTCTCTTCCTAGTGAATGGTAAGAGGCTGGTTTTTGCAGGATTTACTGTAAGGTTTTCCTTGTTACACTATGTCTCGACCTTAGCCAGAACAGTGTAGATTATTTCTGAAATTATATTGCCGTGCTTATCCTTAATAAGGACGACTATATCATTTGCATATCCAAGGGTAAAGTAGCCTTCGTTATTCAGGTTTGTGAGGAGTTCGTTTATAACCAGATCCCAAAGTAAGAGGGATAGTACCCCTCCTTGCGAGCATCCTCTGGTTGCCGACAGCTCTACCTCTTCGCCGCATAATGTGGCTTGTACTTGTCGACTTTGTAGATATTTCTTATCCACCTATATGAGGTGTCGTCAAGTTACTAAACTAGCTGCAAATAAATACTCCGGGAAGATATCAGGATTCATTGGGCAAATACCCGTCTTTTGAAACCCGGCAATAGCATTTACGATAGTAGCAGCTTTTCCATAAGCCGTTGAAAATAACTTTGCAGTTTGAAATTACGTCACTGTTCTACCCGGATTATTTTTTAATCATTTAGTGATGTACTGGTTGTAGTACACTGACAGAAGTGCAAAAAATGACACATCCAAAGGTTGTATAAGATGCGTAGAGTGAGCAGGTAGGTAGAGAAGTATAACTCCATTTTGTTTAGCATATTTTAAACCCCCGAAATACTTGTAACTTCCATGACCATCAAGAATCAACAAAACCTTATAGTTATCTGGAGATGCATCTGAATATTTTATAAAGTGCTGAAGCCATTTTAAAAATAATTCGCCCACCATCCATACAGATTCCTGTACAAGGGGCAGAGTTTCTGGTGGAGACTCGTCAAATAATTCCGCCTTAAATACTATTCTTGCAAAAATTAGTGCTGCTGGAGAAATAAACATCCCAACTGCACTCATGCAGCAACCAACGGTGGTATGACTCCCTCGTTTTAAACTCGTAACTACCCCAACTTGTTTCCGTCCTTTGCTTGCAAATATTTTTTGTGGTCTTTGGACTGAAGAAAGCCCCGACTCGTCCATATTATAAATATTGTGGATGCAATCTTGTTCGTAGATATGACATCAGCCAAGCAGCGAAAAAATTTGAAATACGTAGCTTATTGAAGCCCTGTGCTCGAGCAGCTGATGTGGCTTCTGGCACTCGCAAACTTATTTCTGGGTTTCCTAATCTAAAACCCTTCAGCCGTTCGGACCTTTGTTGTTACCATTAACTCGTTTATTTTTGTTCTAAACATGTCTTCGGAGTATAGCTTGGGGGACATCAAATTTTTGAAAGCAGCTAGCTAACCCATGTCACCTCTGCAGACGCCGACGCTGATGGCTTGAATTGCCAGTTGCATTGCCTCTTCAGGCTAAGATTTTCGTGCAGTTTTACGTGCATAGCGCCCAATCATTCTGTAAAACCAAAAATAAACGGCATACAGTCCCAAAGAAAGAGGCACCTGAATAATTTCCAAGGATAAAATGACATACCTATGTCATTCTACCTCTGCACTGAATTTGTCATTTTCCAGAGAAACACCTTACATATAACATAAAAACATTCCATTATTTACAGTATCCACAAAAGCAAACCGAATCATTAGTTTGTTCACTAAAGTCCGACAATTAAGATTTTGAATAAAATAATCACACTCACCTGAGAAATCCGTTGTCAACTAGCGCAGCAAAAAACTTTTCACCAAGCACAACACACATTTGGCAAAAATACATGCGGTTTAATACGGATCACAACCAAAGTTCGACTGACACACTGTAGCGTCATGTTTTTCATGTAAATGGCAGCATACACCTATTGCACAAAAAGCATGCAAATATTAAAAATCGTACTTTGTCATTTGAACTTGATATGTAATTTTAGAAACAGTTCCCTTAATTACTGATAAATACGTAACCTCACATACCATTCGCAGA